>AUXL01000256.1:0-13260 GCA_000482185.1 Angomonas desouzai | reverse complement strand
ATTGTTTTCATTTTCTATTTTTTGTCTTTTTTTTTTTGTTTTGTTTTTGTATTTATACATACATTATATTTAATTAGTATTAGTTACAGGTTTCATAATAAATCAAGCAAATGAACCACCAGACCCTTTTCTCCAACACGATGGTACGAAAAAAAAAAAAAAAATTAATACAGTTACAGATGGGAAAGGCGTTTACATGCTATCTGAAAAGCCGCACCCGTTAGGTTTAGATTAACTTCACTTTATTTATTATTCATTACTATTATCATCCAAATAATCGTGTGATAATAATAGTTTCTATGGTATTCATGTTCCTTTCTATGGAAATCATTGATCATTCATGTTATAGTATGGTTATTACCACATATACATTATTATTTTTTCCTTCACTTCAGAAACGCCTTCTTTTGTCGACGTGTTTTCGTCTCCCACTCCGCGAGCGCCATCGGCAGCCATTCCCTCGCACTCAGCTTTCGCTTGGGCTTCGTAGAAGCAGAGAGGGCGGTGGACATTTGCTGAAAACTTTTACGGAAAAAGTGGTCGAAGGCGACGGACTCCCATGTCACGGCGGAGGTCTTGGAGCGACGAGGAGGGTCTTCTTCTTGGCTGCTGTGGGGGAAGTGGTGGTCGATCGTTTTACTATTCTAGTCTTCTCGACGGGGCCCGCCGACTCCCCCACGGCGGCCGCGGAGAGCGCCTTTTCCTCTCGTCTAATATTCTTCCTCGCCCGTTTCACGACCGTCTTCTTTTCTGCTACGCTACTTTCCGCCTTGGGGCTACTAGTCGCCCTCGCCGCCGCACGCCTTCCCTCCCTTCTCCTCTGCGACTGCCGCCTCTTCTCCTTCTCCTTGGACTGCAGGTGGGCTCTAAATATCCCCGCGAGCTCCTCGTAGGCGTTCTTCTTCACCGGCGGCACCATCGTCCACGCGCTGAGCAGGTCGGCGACGAGGGTCATCGGGGGGAGGGAGAGGCGGTCGGGGTCCTGGCAGAGATGACTGAGGGCGAAGAGCGAGAAGGCGCTGACTTGACCAGAGGGAATGTGATACACCGAGAGCACCTCTACCGGTGGTATCGGCACCGCCTCCGAGGAGGAGAGGAGATCGGTGCGGGTGAGGCGACGGACGCTCGCCGAGGCACCGCGCAGCACCGTCTGTCGGAGCTCCTCGCGGCGTTGGTCCTCCACCATCATCAGACGTCGGACTTGGCTCTCCTCCGCGGCGATGCGCTTCTGCCACCGGCGGCGGGAGGCGGCGGTCGTTTTCAGATACACTTGGGCCTCCTCGAAGGAGGGGCGGACCGCGCCACGTCGGTGCATATGTGCGCAGCGAAGGAAAAAAAATGGAGTCTAATAATAGAGAAGAGGGAAAAGGGAAGAGAAAATGATAAAGAATGCTCTGATAAGTAGTCAGTTCACAATAGAGCGAGAAATTTTTTTATGAAAATAAAAAGGGAAAGCGACACTAACTTACATGGCACCATGAGTACCAACGAACGCCTTTCACAGCTCATCTCTTTCTTCTTTCATTTTCTCAACTCTCCCGGAGGCGCTTTTGGTTGGCGGAGCGGCTGGCCCGTCCCTCAAACAGCGCCAGAGAGGCCATGTCCTTCGCCTCCAGCCACTCCTCCGGGGTCGGGAAGGCACGGCGGCCGGCGTTGGCCTTCATCTCCGCGGGAATACGGAACACGCTCCCCGTCTGCTCGCTCCGCCGGGGATAGTAGTGGGCGCCGCCGGCGGCGGAGAGGGGGTGGGGGCGGAGGTCGCCGAAACCGGAGCGCTGCCCCACGGAGCGATTCTGCGCCACATCCGTAAAAAGTGCATGGGTGTAGTTGACGGTGTAGTGCTGGCCGCTGGTGGTCACGGCGCTCGCGGTGTAACTGGACTGCTGAAGCTGATTCAACAGCTTTCCCAACTCCGACCTCGCCTCCCCGCCCTCCTCCTCCTTGCCTTTCGCAGCACCAGAGGCGGACGCCCCTTGTTCCGCGGCGCTCTGGTTCACCTCTCGCCGTATCTCCGCGAAGATCTGCTTGAGCACTTCCATAGCGGTGGGAGTGGGACCGGATAGCTTTTCCTGTGACACACGCTCGGCGTAGACGGTGGCCCTGGCCGGGGGGAGGCGCTCCATCCACAGCACACAGCCCCGCAGCAACTCGCGGTAGGCATTCACCTGGTGAAGGGTGTAGTGACCTTGAAATAAGAGAGCGGCGGAGGGGGCGTTGTGGCTGGCGGGGGTTTCCGCAGGGGAGGCGGTGGGGGCTTCTTTTTTTTCCTCCTTTGCGGTCCCCTCCATGCCGCGTAACAGCGTCTGAACGACGGTGTTGTCGATCCTATTACGGCTCTGCCAGCGGCGCAGCATGCGCTTCACCTTTTCCCTCAACCCCGCGTGACGCTCCTCTTGATAGGACTCAAAGAGGGGGTACAAGAGCGGCCAGAGTTCCGCGAGGACGAGTCCTATAATTTTCTTCTCCATCTCCACTGCGCCGCTGTGCGCCTGTTGCACCAAGGCATCGAGAAGGCAGACGACGGGATAAGAAGTGGCGATGTTTTCAGCGGAGAAGCGCTTGGCGATGACGAGTGCGGCCAGCTGGGGGGGTTTCTGCGACTCCTTCACGGCGGTCAAGAGACTCTGAATGATCTCTGAAATCTTTTCATTGGATTCCTTCTGGAGCGCGTTCACCTGCTGTTCGAACTGCTCCATTCTAATGGCTAACTGCTACTTTAAAGAGGTAAAAAGGAAAAGGGGGAGATGGTGAAGGGTTGGAATAAAAAAGAAGGAAAAGGGGGAAAGAAACAGATGGGTGTGGTTCCAAGACAAGAGAGAAGAACAGTTTTCTTGGTTCTTTAATACTCTGTAAAATGAAAGTTATAATGACACGCCATATTTTTGCAAAAAGAGGGTCAATCTCTCATCACCAACTCCGTCCCATCCTCACAGAGAAGCGTTACGTGCAGTCCTGGTGGTTTCGATTCTTTTATACTCTCCGCAAACTCTTCTCGGCTGGAGGCACCGCAGAGCACGAATACGCAGGGACCGGCCTCCACCGCTGTCTCTCCCTCTATCGCCTCTGCCGTCTCCTCTGGCTCTTCGACTTCACTACTGGTCTCCTCTGTTACTACTTTTTTCGTCGATTGAGCGTCGCGAACGGCCTCAGTGGAAAGCGGATAATCGCTCATCAACGCCCCCACCAAGTGCTGCGGCTCTAGGAGTGCCTCCACTGGAACCACCTCCATATCTTCTATAGGAGCAGAGGGCACGGTGGCGTGCAGCTCTTCTCTCCCCTTCGACTCCGCAGAGGGCAGCAGCAGCTTGAGATAGTAGCGGCCGGGTTCTACTCCGGTCTTTGCTAGCAGCGCGGATCGCTGAGTCGCCTCGGGGAGTGAATGGAGGTCCATCAGGACGAGGGAGCGGGGGCGACGATGGGGGGAGAGGCGCACCGAGACGGCGGCCGACACATCGAAGCAGGCGGCGACCGAAGGCAGCTGGAGCACCCCGGACCACCCCTCCTTCTCCACCGTCGCCGCGAGGTCCGCGGACACCAATGGCTCTAGGGCTTGAACGTCTGTCCAGAGAGGTAGCTGCCTCCGCACCCCCAAAGCATTCAGCGCGCGCTGCAGGGACTGCGCCTCCGTCCCCGCCCTCGGCCACGTCTCCTCAATCAGATTCTGCTCCCTCAGATGGTACACCGGTCGTCCGGTGCAGTTCGAGCGGGTAATCAGAAACAACGGTGAAAAGTGAGTCTGGACGAACCGCGCGAACGTCATGCCCCCCACCACAGCGGCGTCCAGCGTGGGAGGGAGGTGGGGGCAGTAGCGCAGGATGAGCGCATGGAGGTCCCCCTCCGTGACCCCTTCGATCGGTACCTGCTGTGCCACCGCCCGCAGCACGGCCTCCCAGTCACACGGGACGATGTACTCCTCGTCGCGAATGGTAGTGCGGTAGTACAGCCTCTCCAGTGAGGGCCACGCCGCGTCGATCTCCGCCCCCGTCACCGTCGGCTGTACCGGCCGCATCATGCTAGCGACATTACCGTAAAGCGTGTACTTTTGAATCGGCTTCGCCCCACCATTGCTCTCAATGGACTCTCTTAAAAGACGCTTCAGGGCGCCTCTTATGGTCCTTTCGGTCTCTGGTGAGGGGGTAGCGTTGGAATCGGTTTGGCTAGTATGATGAGAAGACTCGCAACGGAGCGAGGCAAGCAGTATGCTTCTATTCATTGGTTTCCTATGGCGGACGGTGCCGCTGTGCCGTGCACCCGCGGCGAGGACAGTCGCCCGACGGATAAGCATGGAAAGGAAAAAAAAAAAGACTAGTGAAAGGGAGAGAAAAGAAGAGAAAATTGACAAAATAAAAATGTTGGAAAAGTGACATAAGCTCTCGCCGGTGTGTCACGGTGTGTTCAAGACATAACAGATTACTTAATGATGATTTTTAGAAATAGATTAAACGTGGTTAAACATTAGTAGACTTTATATATTTATTTTATTTATTTATTTTAATTTTTTGTTATGTTTTTATTTATTTATTTTTCGTATCAGCCCCCCTACGCGCTTACACCTCCTTCACCTTATACTTCCACAGTTTCTCCTTTACTATGTGGTGAGAGGCGGCGGGGACGACAAACCGTACCACCTCCGTGCTGTCCTCCTTCTGCGGGGGCTCCACCGTCACTAACGCGAAATCCTCGCCCAGTTGCTGTTGAAGCACATCCGCGGCGGAGGGCACTCGGAGATCGGGCTGCGTGTACTTGAAGGGGTTCTTCACAGTCAATAAGAGATGCACCTGAGGCGAGCTCGCGTCGCTGGTGGTGGCGGACTTCCCCTTCTTTTTGCCGGCGTCGTTATCGCTTTCCTTCTCTCCCGTCTTGGCCACATAACGTTTAAACACAGCGTGAGTGGTTCTGGTGATGCTATCCATATCATTTGACTCGGTGGCGTCGGTGAGGACGAAGGCACTTGCCGGAGTGACCCACACGCGCGGTACGACCGGCGCGGTGGACGAAGGTCTCTGCCGCCATGCCGTGGTGAGGGAGGGAGAGCATGACGACGGTGTCCACCAACATCATGTCAATCCCTCGCGCCGCGATATCGGTGCACAGAATCACATTCGCCTCGCCGTTATTAAAGTCCTCCACCGCAGAAAAGCGGTCGGTTTCCTTCATCTCAGAGGTCAGGGATCGGACAGAGACATCCAATTCGGTCGCCTTCTTTTTGCAAGACGTCTTCTTTTTCCCGCCGTCCGCCTCCTTCAGAAGGGTTTCTAGAGATTCTATCTGCTTCGGGGAAGCGAACACCACGCAGCGGCCAAAGAAGCCGCGGTCGGACTGGAGCAGCTTCACGGTCATCGAGACACGATCGGCCTTGGGACAGGGCGTGTAGAACACCTCCAACCCCTCCGGCAGCTTGACGCTCCCAGAGTTCACCAGCTTGTAGTAGTACTTCTTCGCCCCCAGGAAGCCCGCCTTGAGCACCCAGTTGGGAATCGTCGCCCCGCACAGGACGTAGTGGTGGACACGGTGGTCGGTGAGAAGCCCCTCGACCAGAGAACCGTTCGCCTTACGGATGAACTTGAGCAAGTTCTTCATGCGGCGACCGACGTTGGTGAAACGAGGGCCGAGAGTGGTGTCGACCTCATCCATCACAATAGACGTCACATTCACCGCGCTCACCTCTCCCTTCTCTCCCGCCTGGATGGGGGTGTCGTCATCCGAGCTCTCATCGAGCTCCGCCTCGTCGGCCGACTCCTCCTCTTCTCCCTTCTTCTTTTTCTTGTCCGGCTTCCCGGTATCCTTTCCGCTGCGGGGGCGCTTCCCCAGTATCGGTCCGTCCTTCTGTCGTTCCTTCTCCTCCGCCGCCGTCGCGAGGGCAGAGGAGTACCGTCCGCGGATCGCCGTGTCCACCGCGCTCACCGTGCCGATCAGCACATCTACGGGATCGGCCTTTCTGTAGGTGACGTCGTCTAGGCCAGCCACCGCCACTCGCAGCTTGGGGTACACCTTGGAGATCACGTTCTTGGTCTGCATCGCCAAGTCATTGCTGAACAAAAAGATGAGCAGAAAAGGGCCGTCTCTCTCTTCTCGGTCATCCCCCGCCTTGATCTGGTGGCGCTCGATGATGGGGAGCAGGTAGGCTAGCGTCTTACCGCTCCCGGTACGGCTGTGAAGAATGACATCACGACCGACAAAGATGCCCTTGTAGCACTGCGCCTGACTCTTCAGCAGCGATTTGAACCCCATCGTATTCTCCAACACATCTTTAGTCTCGACGGTGAGAAGAGTGGTCAGTTCCTTCTCCTCCTCCTCCGTGTTTAGACGTCGGCTTCGCTTGTGGACTAGAGTGGGCTTAATCAGACGATCGAAAGAGGTGTCGATCGCCTCGTCGGGGTGCAGCACAACGGTGCCGGTCTTCTTCACTTTTTTGTGGTTCGCCTTCGCTGAGCTCTCCCAATTGTACATTTCTCAGACGTGGTAATACGAACAAATAATAGGAAATACTTTTTGCGAAGTAAGAAAAGGGGGTGGGAAAGAAGTAAAGAAGAAAAAAGGGTACTCAACAAACGACAAAAGGAAAAAAGAGGCGCAGAAAAAAATAAAGCTTTTGTGTAGATGAGCAAAAACAGCAAGCAAAGAAAGAAAATGGGGTCTCATTGGGGGGCCCATATATATTATTCATTATCATCAATAACGATTATCTCCGGTGACTCTTCTACTAGCTGAACGGTGTTCCTCTCCGCTGCTTTCGCCGACGCGCGGGTCAGACAGTCCAACACCGTTGGTTTTTCCTTCTTTTCACTTTTCACGGTGGTGGTTTTCTCCTCTTCCTGAATGACAGTCACGCCGTCCTCCTCCTCCGCCTCTTCCTCCTCCAACACACTGTCATCATCACTGGGGACCGAAAAGACTATATTCTCCTCCACTTCCGTCTTCTTTTCCTCCTTCTTGGCAAATAAATCGGTCAGAGTGTGCTGGCCCACCATCGCTCCCCCACGGCCGGTCAGGTTTCCGATCACCACCATCACCATGTTCACCCGGGCCGGTCGCTGATAAGTAAGAGTGTGCTGCTTCAGTGCCCTCTGCGCCTCATGGGCGGTCACGTGGTAGAGGGCCTCCTGCGTCGCGGGGTCCGGGAGGGGGATCGTTTTGTGAAAAGTAAAGTTGGTCGCGCTCTCCATCTTCAGTACCACATTACGTCCTTTGGTGTGGTTGGTGGTGACGAACTCCTCATACCGGGCACTGAGCTCCGTGGTCAGCACCACCAGCCACTTCTCCACCAGCTCCCAGTCACAGTCGGTCTTACCAGGGATGAACGTTTTGGTCGCCATCAGCGACTTCACAATCACCCGGTCCCTCACGGTCTCCGTGCCGTGGCCGCGGATACGATAAAACGTGTAGAGAGAGGTCTCATGACGGGACCAGTCGTCGTAGGGGTTGACCAAGGCGGGGGAGCGGGTGGCGGTCACGGTGGAGGACGACCGTGGTCGCTTCTTGGCCTTCACGGAATGGGAGGTGTCATCCTCGTCGTCCTCGTCCCCCTCTCGTGCGATGGCGTCGAGCAGATAGAACGACTCCAACGGCACCGTCCACGCCTCCCGGCAGAGCACCGAGGGCCCCGTGACCTGCGCCACCGCCCTCCCAAACTTGCCCCCGAATCCCCGCAACTTCTCCACCTTTACATCAAACAGTGCGGAGGGAACGCGGTCGGGGAACAGTAACGTTTGCTGTCGAGGTTTGTGCACCGCACTAATGCTCTTGGCGAGGAGGCGGTTGTGAGCGATGCCGGCGGAGCAATCATATTTCAAGTCTTCGTATATTTTCTCCCGCACCCTCCGCACCACACGGGAGGCCGCGGCTAATAACAAACTGTTCTCGTAGTACTCCTCTTCTTCCTGCGGTGTGGCACCAACTGGAATGTGAAAACTATAACTGCCAGCCTCCTTCTGTGGGTGTTTCGAACGCTTCAGTATCTGCATCGGTGTGTAGTACACGTCTTGCAGAGAGGTGCCCTGTTCCTTCAAGTACTGCTCCACCTCCTCTGATCGATCTTCAATTAATTTCGTTGAATCGTCCAACACATCCTTCACCGGATCCAAACGGTACCCCTCTGGGTGCAGAAAGCGTATTCTTTCGAGCTCCTCCTCCGCGGCCTCGGTGGCGTCCACAAAAGCCTCATCCACGCTGGCCTTCTCCACCTGCAGCTTAGGGAAACTATGAAGAATACTAAAAATCTTCTACTCGCCTCCCGGTACGGCTCTAGCGCCACCTTGTGCGTATTCCGGTTAGCTTTGGGGTGGTACCGGTAGCACGTCTCCCCCACCTTGTAGGTTGGCACAAAGGCGACCTGTACCTCTGGGCACATTTCTTTTGCCTCCCGCACCGTCGCGAACCGCGCCACCCCCGCCGCCCTCGCGGGGTAGTTGACCGCGATGAGGTTCCCCCACTGGGCTAATATAAAAGGGACGGACCGACAGTCCACCCCCAAGCGGACCGCCTCCACCTGCGCGTAGAAGCAATCCATGTCTATGTGAACAATACATTTTGTCGTCATCTATGGTTGGGTGTGTGTTATTCTTCTAATATACAGAATTCTAAATTTAAAGAAAAGAAAAGGAGAGAAAAGGAGAGAAAAGGATGATCGCAAAAGGAATCATAGTGTCAAAAAGGTAAAGTAGTCGAAAATCCAATAAAACGATTCTTTTTACTTCGGTTTTATTTTATTTTTTTGACGCATATAGCCATCGAAAACAGCCCATATAGAAACATATACAAAAAGAGAAAAAAAACAATGATAACACAAAATGAAAACCAAAAAAAAGAGATAAGGGCAATGCTTCCTTTATTTTTCTTTCCTTTTTCATTTACGTGATCACAGTCGGGGCGTCGCGGCCGGTGAGGTCTGGAATACGCGACACCTGCAGCGCGATCCCGATCAGCTCCTTTAAGGCCGACGCGGCAGTGGGCAGTGCACCGCTGCTTAACTTCTCCTGCACCTCCGAGGCAGGCATGTACTGCTCCAGGTACAGTCGCACCGTGGCGCCGGAGGAGCCGGTGCCGCTGAGGCGAATGACAAAGCGGGAGTTGTCCTCAAAGATGACGCGCATGCCTTGGTTCTTGGAGACAAAGTGATCGACGGGATCCGTGTATTCAAAGTTGTCGATGCGGACGCACTTGCTCCCGTTGAGCGCAGGGACCTCCTCCGGCTTCGTCTCCGAAACAGCCTTCATGACGTTGTTGGCAGACTCTGTCGAGACGTTTTCATAGTCGTAGCGGGAGTAGTAGTTTCGGCCATAGTGCTTCCAGTGATCCTCGACCACCTGCTGCACGCTCACCAAGGGCTGGCTGGCGTCAGCGTTGCGGGAGGCAAGAACGGAGAGCCAGAACAGCGCCGCCCACACTCCGTCCTTCTCCCGGATGTGGTTGCTGCCAGTCCCGAAGCTTTCCTCGCCGCAGATCAACGGGTTAAAGTCCTCGCCCTTGAACACATCTTTACTGTCCATGAGGTTACCAAAGTACTTCCACCCGTGGGGACTTCAAAGAAGTGCAATTTTTTCTCCTCCGCGACGCGGTCGACGGCGCCGCTGGTGGGCATGGAGCGCGCCACCGACTTCAGTCCACCCGCCTTTGCAAAAAAGGGAACAGTGTCCGCGTTGGCGGCGAGCACTGCAAGGGAGTCGGAGGGGTTCACAAAGAAGCGGGTGCCCAGCACCATATTACGGTCGGCATCTCCATCAAAGGCGGCGCCAAAGGTGGGGATGTCTGTGCGGGCCTCCGCGCCCTCCGCGATAGAACCATCCGGCAGCAGCCCCATCGCCTGGACGAGGTCGTGGGCGTAGGTGAGGTTAGGATCGGGGTGACTGCCGCCAAAGTCGGGGAGGGGGTCATAATTGTACAGACCGGAGAGTGGGATCTGAAGAAGGTCGCCGAAGATCTTCTTCACGTAGGGACCGCTGGCACCGTGCAGGCAATCCAGGTGAAAGGTCACATCCGGGCGAGCGGTGAAACGTTGGAGCGCGTCAAAGTCAAAGATCGTCTTCATGTACTCCGCGTAGTCCTCCAGGGAGTCAATCACCTCCACCGTGAAATCACCAAAAGTTTGGGTGCCGGTGGTGGACAAATCGACGGTGGGCAAGTCGGTCCGCATTTTGAGCGTCTCCACCTTCAGGGACTGCTCATAGATGGCGTTGGTGATCTTCTCGGGGGCGGGTCCGCCGTTCTCGGTGTTGTACTTCATACCAAAGTCCTCATTCGGGCCACCGGGGTTGTGGCTCGCGGTGAGGATGAAAGACCCCGTCGCCTTGAACCCGCCCTCCCGCCGGCGCACCACCACCGACACCGCGGGCGTGGACAGGAGACCGTTCTGACCCACCCACACCTTCTTGACGCCATTCCCGGCCGCCACCTGGAGAATGATCTGGATCGCCTCCTGTAGGTAGTAGCGGCCATCCCCGCCCACTAGTAACACTTCAGGAATCTCACCGTGCTCGCGGATGGCGTTGAAAGTGCTTTGGACAAAGTTTGCGGTGTAGTTTTCTTGTTGAAACACCGTCACCTTCTTTCGAAGGCCAGAGGTGCCGGGCTTTTGATCGTTGTACGGCTTTGTTGGGACTTCCGTCGTCGACATTGGAGAAATTTCAAAAATAAATAAATATGCTAAAAATAAAAGTGGTTTCTTTTGTTGTATAAATCTTCACAGAGAAAGGGGAAAATGAGAGTACGGCAGAAAAGATGGCAGCGTTTCACCACTCCAAGCAACGTAATACGAAACCAAAGGAAATGGAAAGAAGGTTCAAACTTTCAAATGAATTGTGGATTGATGTGATGAATGTGAATTGGTGGATTGGTATAAATGTAACAAGACGCGTGAATGTCAGCCTCTCCTTTCTAAATATCTTTCCCGTACGTTTCCTTCACCAGTCGTTTGATGCCATCGTTCACGACGGCGGGGTACACCTTGGCCACCTCCTTGATCAAATCAAAAGACACCGACTGGCGTACAAGGGCGCTAAGGATATGGGGGGTGTGGACCACACCGTCCCCGATGGCACGACGGGAGATGCGTTCTGCCATGCGGGGGCTGGAGGAGCGCTGTATAAGCTCTACCAGCACATACGCCGACATAACAACATGACGGTGGCGCTGTCCCTTCTTCTGGTCTTCCTTAACTCCCCTTTCTTTCGGAGACGGTGGCGGGGAAAGGCTCAGAAGAGACATCATTTCTTCTGCGTTAAGGGGTTTTCCGTCTTTACCAATAGGTGGGAGCGCCTTTACCAAGGACTGTAGGGCCCTTTTTTGAAACTCTGGGTTTGGGATGGCGGTGTACAGTGCCAGTACTGCCTCCCACCTCCCAGCCCTCACCCAAGCCTTGGTGATACGGTCGAACTGTATGTCATGCAGACTGTAACCCTGCGAGAGCGCCCTCGCCACACTCCTTCGCTTCTCATCTCTCAGCCGCACCGATGGGCGGGCCCTTTCCCCTCCCTCGCTGTGGAAGAGTCGGTCCAACACACGGCGGGGGGCCGGGGACCTTTCTAGTATATCCCGTATCATGGAGAGCTCCCTCCCTGATATCTGATCCTTGTTGTGGTTCACCAGGTCCACCGCCGCGCTCCAGTGCCCCGGTTGGCCAGCCACACCAACAGGGAAAACGGGGGGCGCCGGATGGCACCTTGATCCACCGCCTGCTGAACCTTTTCTAGCGCCGCCCTCCAGTGGGTGGGGGCCCGTAGACCCACACAACGGATATAAAGAAAAAGGAGTTCGTCTACTAAACGGTGACGCTCAACGACGGCGAGCGCGTTTTCGGGGGTGGCGGCGTGAAAGGCGGGATCGCTCACCGCTAGGCCCGGACGAGAGGCCAATTGAAGTAATGTCGCCACTTCCGAAAGCGTTGGGAAAGGCTTCAGTGACGCCTCAAACTGGACGCCTTCTTCTTCATACAGTGAAACCTCTTTATACTCCTTCAAGACACGCTGCATCGCCTCGTATTCCCTCTGGTCCCTCGCGGTAGGAAAGGAGCGGGAAACGGTTCGGGTGGGGTCCTCCGATGGGGACGCGATGGCCCCCCACCCGCAGGTGGAGGTGCGGGAATCCACAGACTTGAGGTCCTTTATCCGCTCCTCTACTTCCTCTGACTGCCGCACGCTTTCTGGTACCACATTACACAGCTGCTCCATGGTGCTCAAAGAGGTCCACCGGGTGGAGGCCAGCAGCAACGAAACTTGTTGAGAGGGGCGCAGGTTGCCCGTCTGCAACACCCCTTGAATAAAGTTCACGTAGTGATGGAGGGGTATCTCCTGGTTGCGAGAGAGGGCGTCAAGGGTATGACAAAGGTGGGGAAACAAATTACCTGAGGTGGCGGGAGCGCATGTTTGTAAAATGTGGAGTGTTGCCTGCCAGTGGTGGGGGGCGGCGACCGCAGCCAATTGAAGCGACGCCGCTTTTAACTGAGAATCTTGGCTCGGGTCATTCATACTCAAAGCCATAAGGCCTCGCGCCCAACGGCCGTTCTTTGCACAACTCAAAACAAAAGATGAAACCGCGGACATTACACTTTTGTCCCTTAGTGCTCTATCATATAGGTGAAGAATGTACTAGGTAAAAGGCGTCGAAAAAAGAGGGAAGAAAAGGTTGTTGAAGTAGAAAATCGATTTCCGCATTATTTTGTATTTCCAAAGAGCACTGGTGTCACTAAAGAAATAAACAAATGTTAGTGCAGTTAAGAAAAAAAAAAAAGCAACCCCGTGGGGGGACAGTAAATAGTAGTTGTCAATTATTATCAGGTGACAGACGGAGAATGATCGTTCAGGGTACAGACTCATTCTCCTCCGTTGGGTTTCAGTCCGAGAGATTCCATCAGCTGGCTGGCCACCGCCTCCAACTCGGTGAGGGTGGGACTGGATGTGATGTTCATTTTCTCTGAAAACATGGAGAGCGAATATCCCTCCTCGCAGGACTTCATCAGGAGAGGATCTAACGGCACGCAGCCCCACAGCGGTAGGTTGAATTCCCTACTCAGCCTCGCCCCCGCCCCCTCCTTCTTCCCCTCTTTATTGGTGTCCTTTGGAAATATGTCCGACTCGCCGTGGCACTTGGGGCACACGAACCCACTCATATTCTCCACCAGACCCAAAATGGGTATCTTGGCCTTCTCGCAAAAGTTGATCTCCCGCCTGACGTCGGCCTCCGCCACCCGCTGAGGGGTGGTAATCAGCACCGCGCCGTCCACCCCACCCGCCGTCTCCCTCAGCAGAGTGCAGGTCGGTGATGTGC
>AUXL01000255.1:0-13271 GCA_000482185.1 Angomonas desouzai | reverse complement strand
AAAGAAGGAAAAAGAAAACTTGAAAAATAGCTAGCAAAACGGAATAATAATAAAAACAATATTCTATTTTAATGGGTTTCTTTTCCATTGAAAGACAGAGAAAAAAAAAAAAAAAAAGAGAGGAAAGGTAAAAAATAAAAGTGCAGAAAACATAAGCAAGAATAATATATTTTCAACATTCACAAAAAAGAAAACTATACAAATAATCAGTAAATTAAAAACGTTTTTTTTTTTTTTTGATGACAACTCTTTATTATTCTCATATCAAATTTTTTTTTTCTCAATAATTGGTAATACAGAAAAACTAAAAATAAGGACAACAACAAGGGAAAAGAAAAAGAAAAAAAAAACTTGCTGACCCAAAATACATAATTTACAGCACTGAGAAATATACATATGGAAAAGAAAAATGAAAATGAGAAAAATAAGGATGATGGAGTTAGATAAAATAAAAAAGCAATGTTTATTTATTGAAACGCTTATATAAAAAACTGTTGTTTTTCCTCTTCATTGTAGCACTAAATAAAATCGTCGAGTTATTTATTTATTGATTGATTTCTTTTCATCACTGAGGCAAAAGAAACACAAAAGGTAATGTTAAAAGAGAAAAGAGAAAAAAGAAAAAGAAAGTACAACAACTTACAATCGGCTCTTTAGATGACTGCTGGGGTAATACATCGTTCCACTGATTTCGCGACGGTAAAAAAGAGAGATTTGTTCCACATTTTATGGTATAAAGGGACCTTTTCATAATAATTATAAATATAAATATATATTAATTAGCGTTGTATAGTTGTTAAAAATGATAGTCGAAAGAATACAAAATAAAGTTAGATAACACACGGATTAAATATATATATATACATTAAAAAAAGAATTTCATACATCTCAACTATTTTTTTTTTTTTTTATTGTTGGTAATTTCGTTATTCATTTTCTCTCTTTTATATACTACTCATTATGTTCTCTTTTCTATTCTTTTATTATTGTTCTTTTCAGCAAGTACAAAAAAACCCCAGAAAACAGCAAGTGTCTTCTAGTTTTAAAAAACAACAACGCTTTACAGAATATAAAGAAACGTAATGCGACAATTAATAAAAGTAATAATGAGAGAACACACGTAAACCCATGGTAATAGTTTCACAGCAGAAGGACCGGTAGTGGAAAGCGCAGCGATAGTGACTGAGTTGGAGTATTTTTTTAAAGGGGTGGATCAGTAATGTGAAAAAAAATAGGGATCAAAAATACATCTCAACATTTTCCTACTCTTCCTAATATTTAGGCTTTACTAAAGCTGGCCTGGCGGCTACGGGAGTACTGCTTCCACTGTTCATAGTCATTCAGCGGCTCCCCACCAGTGTGATTCTTCTGTGCCTCCATTATAAAGCTATTAATTTTGGCACTGATGCCCTTTGGCGAGCCCGACTCCACCTCAAAGGTTTGGGTGATGTTGTTCTTGCGGGGAGAGGCCTGCGTTGCCTTGGGGGAGCCGGAGGGGAAGAGTGGGGGAAGCTGGGTGGACTGGCTGCGGGGGCGGCTGCTGTCCTCTTTCTTCTTTTGCTGGGGGGAGGGCTGCACGGCGGGGAGGGGGGCGGTGCTACGGCGGTCGGGGTTATGAGAAACTATAACATTATTATTATTATTATTGCTAGTCGGTTCACTCCTTCGGCGGACTTCGCTATCCGAGATCAGATTCAGGTGACGACTGAGTCGCTTGTCTATTTCCTGGGAGTCGCTCAGCTCCGCCTCCTTCTTCTCTAACTGGTGCACATACGTCTCGGGTAAAAAGTCGTCAAAGTAGTCATCATTGTTATACCCATCGGAGCCCACACTAGTCTGGGAGCGAGAGTTGGCCTTGCGGGGGTCACTCTTTTCTTCACTCTCCTGTACAGCATTGGCTAACCGGCTGATTCTAGAATTATCGGCGTTATTATTATTATTGTTAGTAGTAGTAGTGGTGTTACCGGTTGTGGTGGTATCTCCATCAATGTTAATAGACACCCGACGGCGGCGGATACTGTTCTCCCCAAAAGACTGTTTCATCGACTGCCGCTTCTTTTCAAAGGCGTTGGGCTCGTACTTGTCGTAAAAGTTACCTTTTGGCTCTTCAGAAGGGGAGGCGGCACCGTTGGCGGCCTCGTCCTCCTTGTTAAAGGAACGGCGGCGGAGAATGGAGTTGGTCCCATCGTCCGGCTTCGAGAAGGAGGAGCGGGGGATGGGGGGGAGTGTCTTGCCCTCGGCGGCATCCTCCGGGGCTTTCTTGAGAGCGCCGGAGCTTCCTTTGGACTTTATCTTTTTGTGAGAGGTGGTGCGGGCGAGAGGGGCGCCGGCGGGGGCGTCGGTGGGGGTGGCGGTTTGCTTCTTGTCCTTGTAGAGGGGACGGGGCTTGGTGAGGTCGCGGGGTTGAATGTCGACGTCAGACTGCAGAGAGTTGGGACTGCCGCCGTTAGACTTCACGTGGCGGTCGCGGGACCTGGGGGAGTCCCCTCCCGTTCTTTGAGAGGCACCGATACCCATTGTTTATTTAAATATTATACTTTTTGATAGGGAAATATGTTAATTATATAGTAATAGGATAGGAAACTCGTATTTATTATACTTATATAAAGAAATGAGCTCCGGTACGTATATAAAAACCAAAAATGAAACAACGAAAAACGTAAAAAAAAAAAGGAAAAAGGTAAAAAACTAACGAGACCGAGATTAGATCACGGGACTATTAACAATCGATGGAGGGGAAGTGTAAAGAATAAATAGGAACGCAGTTGGTAGAGATGTGTCCGACACTTATAGGAAAACAAAGAAACAGAAAGTCTACAACGTATTTGAATTTAATGGTGAGATGAACAAAAAAAACATATATATATATTATAATCTAGTTTTAAGGATGAAAAAAATAAAGGGTATCTAAAACATATCATTATTATTATTATTCGTACCTTTCAGTATCGCGACGTGTCATGGGTGGTGTTGAGCACACTATAGTTATTAGGAGCACTGGAGCCCATCGATAAATTAGACTGATTGAACTTTTGGTACAGCGCGGACATATCAACCGAGTTGTTGAGGGGCGGCGGTGGAGGGCCGTCTTTGGAAAGGATATCACTTCTATCTTTGGAGAGTAAAAAGTTATCCAGTAAGCTTCCCGCCGGGGCCTTGTTCTTATCGATGGGAAGACCATAGAGAAGAGAGTCTGGCATCGTGCTGGACTGCAGAAAGGTGTACCCCTCAATGCCGCTCCTTGTCACGCTCTCATTGGGGATGGTATTCTTGGCGGTGGAGGCGGACTTCCCATTCCCTGCGGATGGTGGTGGAATGGGATTGGTTTCGTCTGGTGTAAAGAGAATCATATCAATGGAACTATACTCTCCTTGTGAAAAGGGCTCTGAACTATTATCTCGACTACTACTCCTCTTGCGTTCCACCTCATCCACACAGTGCTGAAAAAAGTTGTTCTTTTCCAAATTTTTGATAAATCTATCCAATTCCTCTTCCTCCCTGAGATCGAGTTTCTTGTCCTTTTCGTTGGTGGACTTTCGCTCCTCGGTGGATCCAGAGAGTCTCCGCTGCTGCTCCTTCTGGCTCTGACTCCCATTGCTACCCCTTTCCCTCTTTGACTTACTGTCCTTCTTCTTTTCACTTTCCTTCTGTTCCGACTTGGCGTCCGGTGGGGTTTCATAGTTAAACACTGAAATAAACTGACTCTTATCGGCGGGGGAGGGTTTCTTTGCAACCTTGGTAGACCGGTACTTCCCAGAGGGACAGTAGATCCCTTTTAGCTCCTCTATATTGCTGTTGTCCGTCCTGTTGCAGATATTTTCCGTCTCCAAATCCAAACGTACTTTTCTAACTTTAAGCCGCCTCATTTCCACCTTACTGCTTTGAAGCGCATTTCGGAAAGTGGTGAGGTGGAGGCTGGTGGCCTTTATCTTTTCTAGTTGCTTGGGGGAGCGGGAGTACTCGCTGGAGTTGGCTCTCACCTTCTTCTCTGGGGAGACGGTAGATTTCTGGGGAGAGGGAAAAACTGCCTTTGGTGCGGCCGGGGAACTAAAGGGGGTTTCACCCCCTCCATTCACTTCCGTCGTTTTCCCAGGGGGCTCTGATACAACGGCTTTCACCGGTGAGGGAGACTCGTTCTGCCTTGGCTGACGAGAAGGCATCGCTTGCTTGCGCAAGAGACTCTTCTCTTCTGGAGGGGGGGCCGCCACTGAGGGGGGGCTCACGGTGGGGGTGACGGTAGGCGGTGAGACCACCTTCCCCGGCTTTGCTTCCACCGCCGCCGCGGGTTGGTGCGACAGGGGTGCGGTGGACTTCACCGTATAAACAGTATCCTTTTCCGTAGGGACCATCGGGGAAGGGGTCCGCGCGGCGTTGCCCGCTGGACGGGGCGAGGTGACCACCCCAGTCGGGGCCCAGCCCTGGGCCGTCGCACCATAAGGCATCATGGGGTTAGCGTTGAGTATAAAGGGTTGAGTAGGGAAGGGGGCGGAGACGGTCGCCCGTCGCTCAATCGTGTCACTGAGAAAAGGGTTACCGGGCGTCATTAAACTACTTCGCTTCTCTAAAGGGGCGGCGGTACCTTGGGAGCGCTGCGAGGTACCGGGGGAGCGGGCCGTGTGGGGGTAGGCATTTAGGAAAGGATTAGGGCCGGGATTCGTGTACGGTACTGGCACGGGAGAAGGGGTCTCCTTTCTCTCTCCAGAGAGTCGTTTCGGCCCCTCCCGCCGTTCATTATACCAGGCAATAATATTCGCCGCGGTCTCGGTGGTGGATTTTTCGCCCTTTCGCTTTTCAGAGGAGTGCTCCGACCTGCCGTTTGACCGCCTTGAGGTAGAGTCCGGGTTTCTTCCACTAACGAGGAGAGGGTTCTCCTTGGCGTAGTGGGCGCTAGACTTACTTTCTTGCTTGGAGGGAACCATATAACGAAAGAGATTGTCTTCTTTACGGCCTTCTCGTTTGCCTTTGGAGTCATTCTTTTCGGTAGCGCTAAGGGTGATACCTTTTTGGGTTTCGATGCCAACCGGGAAGACGGTATTCACATTTTTGCTGGATAGTGGCACCGTGGTAAAGGTGGACATATTCTCTATCAATAGTGAATGAGGTTAATCACAGTTTGTAAAGGAAGAAAAAAACAAAAAGCCAACTACGCACACAATGATAAAGTGAAAAGGGGGAGAGGTACGGAATACAAAAAAAAAAAGGGGGATCTAAGGTTCTATTATCTAAAAGTCTTCTGTAGACCGCTGTAAAAAAACACGAACGAGGGAGAACGAACGTTTAATAAAATTCCAAATAGGTGTAAGGACTCCTAACAGAAAACTGCATAATGGCAAATTGAAGTTAAACAAAACAAACACAAGCAAACAAAAAAAGTTAATTTCATCAAAAGCACATATAAACCATGGGGGACAGGGGAGTCGGGGGAAAGAAATAAAAAAAAGGGGGGACAACTTTCATTTCGCCAATAATATAAGATTTTTTTTTTTTTATAAAGTCAGAAAAGAATAAAACTATGCGGGATCGACAACGTATAATACGGCAAATGTTAAAAGAAAGGTAAGCGTCAAAAGTGGGAGAAAGGAAGTGTCTTCCTATAATATTTTTATATTTTCTCTTTTTCTGTTCCAAAAGTACTCTACGGTGTTGAATTGGGGTAACACAAAGACAAAAAAGTGAGTAAACGTTTACCAAGCACAGTACAAAAAATTTGCCAGCACGGTCAAATTCCTTTTAATCCTATTACTAGTATCTGTTCCACTTGTCATCCCCTCTTCAACAGGATTATCACTCATGACTTTCGTGGTGATCAACCTCTTTATAGTATTTAACTTAACTCATGGGATAGACCTTAAACTTTCCACTCTCGGGGCTTTTTACCATATCCTCGGCATCCTTCACCATCTTTCTCATTCTCTCCTTCGTGCTTTCGTCGCTGACAATGTTCTTGTTGAGGGCGTTGTTGGTTAGCTGAATAAACTTGGGAACGCTACCACTGCGGCAGGGCTTGTTCTTGATCTGACTGCAGGTTTCAACGTATTGGGCGGTCTTCTTGAGGCCATCGGCGTTGGAGCCGTCGCTGTCGGAGAGGGGGACCATCACCACCGTGCGGGCCGCACCGCCCACACCAGAGGAGTAGAGCACACCGTCCTTTTTCTTGTTCTTGGCGTCGTCAATCATCTTGTTTAGGTCGCACGTCTTTTGGAGGTGGTTGAGCATCACCATCATCAGCGAGGTGACGTAGATATCGGAGGCAGAGCGGATCTGGGTAATGTGGAGCTGAATCACAAGCGCCTCGTCCTCCTTGCCGTTGAACTTCTTCACAGCGTCCTTTACCTTTTGACTGGCCTCGGCGGGGGTGGTGACGTTGATCTCAGTGGGGACGATGATGCAGGAACCGTAGATGGGGTTGGTGCCGAAGGTGGCCTTGGCGGAGCTACCGCTGCCGAGCACATCCCGTGCCTGGAAGGTGGCGCCTATGCTGCGGTTGGCGGAAGGGAGGGCGGCGGCACTGAGGTACACGGAAAACTTTTCCTTGTTCTCCTTCACACAGCACTCCAGCTTTTTGACGACGGAGGCCGCCATGTCGGAAAACACCTGCTCCGTGACACTGATGTTCTTGGCATTGTTGTCGCCGACGAGGGAGAAGATGGCACCGACGTGGGCACAGTGGGTCTGCTGGACCAGGTGCACCAACAGGTCTGACTTTTGAAAGTCAAACGATCCGCTGGCGGAGTGAGCCTCTGTAAAGGTGACGTCCTTGCCGCCCGCAGTCACCTTATTGCCGTTCACCTTGACCGCAGCGCAACTATTGATGCAGACGGTGTGGATGTTATCGCTGTAGTTCTTGTCCAGAACACGCTTCCCGTTGGCGTCCGAGGAGGCGCCCTTGACTTGGTTACTGCTGGAGGACTTGAGGATGCCACCGCCACCACCACTGGACTTGTCGGCACTGGCGCCGGCGCCAGCGGACACGGCGCGTTCCTTTGGCTTCTCGCTTGCGGCGGGGGCGCTGGTGGGCTTGGACGCGGTGGGGGCCGCGGTGGGGGTGGTGGGGGCGGAGCTCTTCTTGCTCTTGGACTTTTTGCTCTTGTGCTTCGACTTGTTCAGGGACTCCTCCAGATCGGGGTCCTTGCGATAACTGTCGACACGGGCAAAGGAGCCGCGGATCGCCCCCAAACCCTCCGGTCGGAGACCCTCCGCGCCCGGACCCTGGAAGCCGCCTAAGCCATACAGGCTGCCGTAGCCGGCGCCGAGGCCCAAGGTGTTGTAGCGGTCCACGCGGTCCGCGGGGGCGAGACCGATGCCGCCCTCGGCGGGGTTCACCATCACCACCATCGGGTCGTTACCACCGTACATGGATCCCGCGCCGTAGAGACTGGCGTTACCCGCCCCTCCGTACATGCTACCCATGCCGCTGTACATGCTATTATTGGGGTCCATGGCACCCATGCCGTAGAGGGAGCCCATCTGGTTCTGTCCGTAGAGAGAGCTGTTATTCATGTTGTTCATAGAGCCCATTTGGTTCTGGCCATAGAGGGAGTTGTTATTATTCATCCCGTTCATGGAGCCCATGGCGTTGGGGCCGTAGAGGGAGCTGTTGCCAGCACCGTTCATACCACCCATGGGACCGTACATGGAGCTCATGCCGCCATTCATACCAGCGGGACCGCCCATGCCGTACATGGAGCCCATTTGACTGCCGTTCATGTTGCCCATACTGCCAAACGCACTGCCGCCGGTGTTGATATCGCGAGTCTTGGAGCCGTTGCTCTTGCCGCTGTTCTTTCGCTTCATGGAGTTGGTGGAGTTCTTGCGGGCGGAGTTGTTACGCTTGGCGGTGGTGTTCTTCTTAGTGGAGCCCTTCTTGGACGAACCCTTCTTGGAGGAATTGGACTTTTTCGAGGAACTGGACCGCTTCGACGAGGAGGACTTTTTGGAAGAGGAAGACCGCTTCGACCCGTTAGAGCGCATACTATTCTTGCGGGAAGCCTTCTTGCTCCCACTCTTCTTCTTGGTTGCCATGAGGAAGAGTAGTGATTGAAAAACGGATTTTCTAAACTTTGACAATTAAATAGAGAGAAAGCAGACAGAAGTGTTATGTGAGGTACAAGTAATGGAGAGAAGTGGTGAAGAAGAAAAAAAAGTTAACTTTTTCTTATAGTACAAAACCTGTTCAAAGAATTAATTGCGAATTATTCATTATAAACAGTAACTAAATTAAAAAATAAAAAATATAGTAGAAAGAAAAAGAGACACAAAAAATAATCACGAAATGGGGAGAAAAAAACGATGTCTATAATGTAATACGTTTATTACTATTTTTTTTTTTTGAGGTAAATACGCACTACCAATTCAATTCTCAGCCTTAACAAAAGTGGGGTGTACACGCATGGGATGCTTCAAGAGTTTCTCCATGCCCGGAATCACCAGGACCTCACGCTTTCGGATTTCTTCCTCCGCCATCACCCCGACACTGTTCTTGAATTCATACACCCTTTGAGTGTAGTTGCCACGCACGGGTTCTTTGTTAAACATTCGGCACATCTGACCCACCATAATCATACACTCCTCGATGCACTTGGTTTGATTCATGGCGAAGTTGGCAGAGGCGGGGATGACAAGAACTGTGTTGGTACGGCGACTTACATACTTTTGCAGCAATTTGCCAAACCCCTTTCCCTTCTCCATCTCCGTCGATAATCTCTCCAAAGTTAACGGCGGGAGAACATTAACAAGGGTGAGCTGGGTCAAAGTGTTGTACACCTGACCGTCCTGCACCGTGGTAATCAACAGCTGAACCACCATCACTTCAGTCGTGCTTATATCAAAGTGTTTAAACGCGTTCGCGACAATAGTCCTGGCCCCTTTCTCATCCTTGACCTTCTTTTCTTTCACATTATAAACAAGAGCACCACCAAAAGGTTCCACACCGAAGGCAGCTTGTTTGAATTTGGGTTTCTTTTCTAGCAAGTCCTGTCGAAGGGAGATATCAGAGGTGGCGTTGGAGACGGGAAAGCCGTAGGCAGACATTAACACTCTGTACTTTTGTTTAGACACTTTGGAGCCCACGTGTAGTTTCGAAAGAATACCCGAGACCACATCGGTAAAAAGACCAGCAGTGATGTTCAACGTTTCGGTGTCCTGATCGGCAATAAAGGAGAGCAGATTCGATCGTTTTCCCTCATACACATCCTCCACAAATTTGGTGAAATGGGGAGAGGATAAGAGCGGGTCGGAGAACTTGCGGACCTCGGAGAAGGGAGAGAAGTCAATGTCTCTACCAGAGTGATTGATAATGATGGTAGGGGTCGACTGGTACCCAGCAGGGGGCTCAGGGCTATACATTTTTTTCAGCTCCGCCATCTGCTGCGGTGTTTTCGGTTCACTTATTTTGGATAAGGAGGGAGACAAGGTCTCTGAACTGGGGGTTTGTTCCTGTGGGGTACGCTGGGAGGCCTGGGGTGGAGGGGGCTTCACGACTGGTGGTTCGGCGAGGGTTTTTGCTACAGGCTGCGTGGCGACCGGTGTATCGGGGGCCGAACGAGCGGTAGAAGGCGCGGAAGGGGTGACCTTTCTCACCGCCGGTGTCACGGGGGCTGAGTGGGCGGTCGCCGGGGTCGCTCGAGACGGCTGGGAGGGAAGCTTACGGACGGGGGTATCATCGTGGAGACCAAGAGAAAGAGGATTGAGAATTGCCACGCCGGGTGCAGTGTCATCGGAGAAGGTCACGGCGGTCTTGGAGTTGCGAGAGGTACTAGGTTTTACAGAGGCGGCGGGGGGAGACGGCACACGGTCGCTGTTGCGACGCAGAGAAGTGTCTGCGAAGGAGAGGGATATATTGTAGGGAGTGGTAAACAAGTTTTCTCCCTTCTTTACGGGATTTGTAGAGGGCGGTGCGGCCTCCTTGGAAGATGACTTAGTCTCTGAGGCCGAGCTCGGCTTTGGTGGTGCCTCTACCGGTTTTTCTTTTACTTCCGCAGGAGGGGGAGGAGGGGGAGGTGGGGTAGGGTCTGAGAGCGCCTTGGTTTCCGTCACCAGGTTCGCCGACCTTTTCCTCGGCGCTGCCTTCTGTTTGGGTTGAACGTTCGGTTTAATGTGCTCGTCCAGCCGTGCTGGTCGGAGGAGATCGTCGGCCTTGAAGGAACCGATCTGGGAACGGGCGACCTTCATGCTGCCGAGACCTTCCGCCTTGAAACTACCGGGCTTGAAACTGCCAAATTGGGAGTCGCTGCGGCGGAGGGACCCTTCCTCGCCCGGGGAGTCCACCCCACCACCCAGAAAGCGACTAATATCATAAAGGGAGTTGCTTCCGATCTGATTCAGAGAGCCGCTGAAGGAGCTCAGCGCGCCTAGCGATCCCAGAGAGCTGTTCCGGCGTAAACTATTATCCCCTACGTTCAGACTGTAGTCCCCGTTCTGCATCGATCGCGCTTTACTCCTATTCCGAGAGAGGGAGCCGAAGCTACCGTTCCGCAGAATGGAGTTGCTCCGCTTTGAGTCTTGAGTGTAAATTGACCCTTTGGCCATGGAGTTATTTCTAGCGGAACCCCCGTTCAGTACGCTGTAGTTATGGGAGGGGTCGCCCTCGGCCACCCTGACGGACCCCTTCTCCTTCTCTCTTGTGCTGTCACCCCGCATCATACTACCGCCGTCCCTTCGCGAGGATCCCTTCGTCATGGAACCCCTAGAAGAGGACCGACGGGAGCCAGAGCGGGCGCTGCTGTCCCTTCGCATCGAGCTGGACGACCGTGTGGAGGAGGCCGCACCCATTGATAAAGAATATTAAACAGAAAAAAAAAAAAGGTAAATCAACGGGGAAAATAAAGGTACTTTTTTAAATGGAAGAAAGGGGGAGAAGTTAGATGACGGCAGATGCTCTAGCTATTTGAAGTAAACAAATGACCGCAATAGAATAATTATAAAAAATAAGCTAAAACGTCATTTGTAATAAGGGCGCAGGATAATTCGAATATTCACATGGGAGATGGAAGAGGATGATGAAAAAAAAAAATATACATATATTATAAACAAGAACATATGTCAGCGACGACGTGTATTAAGGAGAAAAAAGGAAAAGAGGGGGAATTGTAAACGAGTAAAATAACTATGTTTGCATACAATTAATATTTTATGCAGTTTATTTTTATAAATTATACCTCACCTCCAGTTTCGCGATTGGGGTTGGCGGAGTCCTTCAGCGGAATGTGTCCCAGCCGATGGTGCATGGGATTGTCCAAGACCAAATGGAAGCGATCTAACTTTTTCTGCAACTTGGCTTTCGTTTTGGGGTTTTTAGTGTTCTCCAGGCGCCTTGCTGCCTTGTCTCTAAACACGGTGCAGTTGCATTGGTAGGTCGGCAAATTATACCACTCACATAGTGCATAGGCCAGCGACAATACCTCCTCGGAGTATGGAACTTTTTTCGTTATTATAGTGTCGGTCCACGGCAGCACCATAATGGTGGCCACCCTATTCCAAAAGTAGTTTCTAAGAAACAAGCCGAACCCTTTTTTTTCTAATCTTGCCTCCCTTAGGGTTTCAAAGTCAATCTCTGGCCTAACGTTCCACATCGCCATCTGCGTTTGAGACACACACACCACACCGCTTTGTACAGTGGTAATGGAGAGCTGAATCACTACCATTTCCATGGTCTCGCTGTCAAACGCTTTAAAAGCCGACTTCACAACAGACTTTGCCCCTCTCTCACTTGTGACGACCTTTTCCCTCAGTTCGCGCACCATTGCTGTATCAAAATAATCCTTGACGATATGAGTGTTCCCCCACTCCGAGTGTTTTTGTAGCAAATCCTTTTGTTTTGCAATAGACATTGGAGACTCCGAAAAGGGGAACCCCACCGCCGACATTTGCACTTTAAACAGATGCTTATGCTCCTTTTCTCCCTTTCTGAGTTTGCCTAGCAACGCGGCCGCCATTCGTTTGAAACAATCGGCGGTCAATTTCACCGTTCCGGGGTCCTCCTTCCAGGCGACCGAGAACAAATGAGCCCTCTTTCCTTCCTGTATGAGTTTCGCAAAATGGGAAAAGTAAGAAGAGTCCATCAGTGGGGTGCGGTGGGAGAGCACTTCGTGAACCAGCCCAAATCCACTCGGTAAGGTAGCATTACTCAAAATAATAGACGGAATCGCCTGAAGCCCCTCGGGTGGACTTCGGGCAAGCTTTGGTACTTTTGTAAACGGACTAGGGGAGGTGGGCTCTGGCACAAACGTTAATGGACGTTGGGTGCATTGTTTCGTTTTGGGTACGATGGTGCTGCCGGTGGGGGGGCGACGTTGGAGGGGGCATTCGCCGAATCGCCGGCCAGTGTAGGCAGCGTCTCGAAGGCCGCGGGAAGAGCAACAGGGTCTTTTTTCTTTTCCTGTGAGGGGGGCGATAGGGGATTGGTAGGTCTAGTTTTTACCTCCTTCCCTTTCACAGGAGGGGAGGATGGGGAGGGTTTTGAAGGGAGTTCAACAGGTCCTTTCATCGGCAGAGGCGTGTCCATTCGTTTTTCCTTGGTAGGAATCGTAATCTTCTCCCCGTCCGAGCTGCTTTGTTCCATATAGGCACTCTCTAGGAAAGCACCCATGCCGGTGGAGGTCAGCGTCGTCGTCATCGTCCTGGCCCTAAACGAGGGTTTGTCATTGGTAATAAAGTCACCCAGATCATACACGGAGGGCACACTAGACGTAGACGACCGTCTGGAGACACGGCTAAAGGAACTAAAGGAGTTTTGATTGGAAACAGCGGGTCCTATAGAGTTAAAGGACCCTTTTTTCCGCATGGAGCCGTCTCCTTCCATTATGCTGCCGTATCCCTCTTCACCGGGGAGTGGTACTCGACTGGTGAGGGAGTCCGCACTCCCCGGTCGTAGGATAGAGGGCGGGGGTAGTGGGGTTGGGGTGTGAGGGGTCTCGAAAGTTTGACTTTGCTCCGCCGACCACACAATGTTACTGCGGCGCCGCTTCCCGTCATTGCCGCGGGGGTTGTTTCGCATGTTAAAGAGTACTAAGGAAAACTAAAAGTACTCCTTTTTAAAAAAAGGAAAAAAAGAGAAAGAAAAGATAGTAGAAAATAAAATTCCTTTGCTACACTAGTCCAACAATCATTTTAACAGAAGCTCAGAAAACAAAAAACAAAAAACACCATTTGTAATTAAAACTCAAAATATTTTGAAAACTCACATGGGGGTATAAAGAAAATGAAGAAAAAATATGAAAAAGAAACTATGTCAGTAATGGTGTGTACAAAAAAAAAAAAAAGAGTGTTAAAGA
>AUXL01000254.1:0-13276 GCA_000482185.1 Angomonas desouzai | reverse complement strand
CTTACTTTACTTTATCCCTTTCCTCTTTTCCTCCCCTTATCCATCTCTTCAATAAAGAATTCACAGGGACCAATGAAGATAAAAAAGAAGGACCTACGCAAGCGCCTTGCCCAGCTTCCGATCAACTACCCCGACCCCACAGTGACTGAGGCGGGGATCCCCGGCGGCCATCTGGACGTGGGGGTGGAGCTGCAGCGGGTGGAGCTGCTCTGTCGGCGGCTGGCACACAACGAAGTCGTCGTGAGAGACGCCTGCCTAAAGGAGCTACCCCAGTACATTGCACGGGTCTCGAAGGCGGTGGCGGAGATGGAGGCGGAGTACGAGGAGGAGATCCGGTCCGTGCTGAGCTACTTTAGCGGCGGCGGCAAGGTGTGTCCGTACCACTACGATAACATCATCAAGGCGCTCAAGGAGCACCGTGAAAAAGAGTTCAAGCAGTCTCAGAGGGAGCGCCGTCAGGAGTCGATGAAGGCGTACAAAAAGAGAAGGATGGAGGAGAAGCGAGAGAAGGAGATGGCGGGGAAGTTTGGACTGGAGGACCCCGCCGCGGAGGAGTCGTCGTCGTCTGAGGAGGAGGAGGAGGAGAAGGAGCTCTCGACTAGCCCTGCTGCCGTGCACCGGGAGCGGTATCAGCAGTTCATGCGGGTGTGGTGCGACCTGGAGCTGGTGTACCTCAAGCTGTGCAGGGGACTCCACTTTTGTCTCTGGCACTCGGATAAACCTTTAGTACAGCTGGCCTGCGCACAGGAGATTGCGGATCTGCTGCAGGCGGCGCCGACCCGCCGGACCAAGATGGTGTTCTACGCCTCCCTCTTCCGAGTGCTGTCGAGGGAGTGGTCGACGATTGATCGTTACCGTCTGGACAAGTACTTGGCGCTGGTGCGAAAGATGTGGAACGCGTGGCTGACGCTCATGAAGGAGGAGGAGGGGAAGGACACTAAGGCCGCTGGATCCCCAGAGAAAAAGAAGACCAAGTCCGTCACCCCTGTCAAAGCCAAGGCCTCTCCCGCCAAAAGCGCCACCTCTCCCAGCCCCGACCGTAAGAAGAAAAAGGCCGCCCCCGAGGAGGGGAAGCGAAAGAGGACAAGGAGCGTCAAAGCCTCTGTGGAGTCCTTTGCTACCGCCATCTCCATGACCTACATCGCCTCCGAGTACCGCGAGACTAAGCCCCAACTCTTCCAAGCGCTCTCCGAAATGTTCTACCTGTTCCAGGTCCACATCTTCCCCAACAAAAACTCCGTCGGTCTCTCCATGCATCTCTGCGATGTGGCGTTCGATGAGCTCAACAAGGCCTTCCTCAACCCCACCCTTTTCGTCGCCCTCTCCGCCGGTGTGCCGCTCTTCGCGATGAGTCAGGGCAATTTTGTGGAGAAGCGGGTGCTGGACTTCTTCTTCCCCCCCATAGCGGGCGGCGTTCTCCTGGAGACGAGAAAGGAGCAAGTAGCCCTCTCCATGAAGCGGGCCCGCGCGACCCTCACCCCCCGAGAGAAGAAGAAGGAGGCGGTGGACCCTCAGATGGTAGAGAAGATCGCTGGCCAACAGGTGAGGGAGATTGTAGAAGGGCTGATCGACATCTGCAAGGAGTACTCCGTCTCCCTCGGCACGGTGCGAGCGGTGCGGGTGATGTTCGCGGAGGCGATGCAGGTGATGCAGCAGGTGCTGCGGCCGGAGGACTTTGAGCCCCTCTCCGACCGCGCCATCCGACGACGCATACAGAAGGAGCTCACTGAGGTCGCCGAGACCCGTAAGATGGTCCGGGAGACGCGGTCGGCGGTGAAGGAGGAGAAGCGCACGCAGTCTCGCACCAAGCTGATGGAGCGGGTGAAGGAGCGGAAGGCGAAGGCGGAGGCGGATAATGAAACCGTGGATGAGAAGGCGTTGCTTCGTCAGCTGAAGCAGGAGGAGAAACCTACTAGAAAGAAGACAACACGCGACACCAAGCGTAAGAAGGACTATAAACTGACGCGAGAGGATCTCTACGGGGATGTAAAGGCCAAAAACAGTGACGACGACGACGAATAAATCAGAGGAATAAACTTTTTCTCTTTCCACCTCGATTTCTGTCTTTCATAAAAACCCTGTTTATTAAAAAAATAATAATATATAAGTAAATAAATAAAGGGAAGCCCTGCCAGCAACGATTGCAACCGATAACAATTAATAAAATGCGTTCATGTATTTTTTTTTTTTTAATTGAAATAATAAAGATATAAAAATGCATCCGATTAAGAATATAAACTAATTTAAGCATCAAAAATTACCCTTCATAGTTTCTATTATAATTTACCTGCTCAGCTCTCTAGTTGGTCACCTTATACTTTCCTTCTTCCTTTCTTTTCTTTTTTGTTTAATCACCAAGTATCTTCATTTTTTTTTCTTTATACACACACATTTATATATAGTAATAATAATAATAATAATAATAATAAAATTTATAACAATAGTTACCCTTTTCATTTTGTCCCGTTTACCTTTTTATATACCCTCCTCCTCATGAACACGGGGAGTTACAACACTAGCAGCTACTCCCTCTTCGGGAATACCCCTCCCTCCAGCCGGCGGAACAGTAGGTGCCCTTTTGGGGCGAGGGGCTTGATAGAAAACCTCTTCGCCGGCCCCAACCGCATCCCCTGCGAGATCGCCCCCACCGACGGCACCATCCACCCAGTCCCCTCCGAGTGTGGCCTGCCCCTCCGCAACGCGACGGAGCCGGTGAACCCCGAGACGGGCAGACGGCTGGTCTACTTTGCGAAGGGCTACCCCCCCGTGGCGGTCCTGGCGGAGCCCAAGCACCGATTTGTGGCCGTGGTGTTTAGAGGGGGCGGCGGGGCGACCCACCTGGCACTCTTCGGCACCGTGCTGGGGTACTCCGACGACGACACCCAAATCATCTGGCAGAACCGCTCCGACGTCTTCGCCAGTCGCATCCCCATCGATTCCATCGACACCATCTACCGTGCCATGGCCCTCCAGTGCCGTCACTGCGGCTACGTGCTGCTGCGGGAGGAGATCAAGGAGCACTCCAACACACACCGAAAGGGACAGGGCGTGACGTGCGGTATCTTCACCAACGACCCCGACTATGGGAATGTGTGTGGGGATACCATGCTGGTGCAGAGCGTAGGGCCGCCGCGCCGACTGGCGGAGGGCGCTCAGGGCGTCGTGGCTCTCTGCAAGGTGGAGGTGCGGCCGGGGGAGGGCCCCATCACCAGCGAGCACATTGACACGCCCCTCCGCGAGGTGGTGCTCAAGACCATTCTCTTCAAGGACAGCACCGAGGCCCTCCTCGCCTACCAGCAGTCCGTGCGCTACCTCACCGGCATGTCGCACCCGCACCTGGTCGAGTACCTCGCCGTCGCCCTCCCCAAGGAGGAGAACCAGCTGCAGATTTACATGCCTTTTTACGGGGAGGGGGACTTGGCGACCAAGATTTCTAAATTTACGGGGAATAAGTTTGAGGAACACTACATCTGCTCCGTCGCCCTCCAGCTGTGCCAGGCGGTGTCCTTCATGCACGAGCGCAACCCCCCTCTCGTTCACGGCGACATTAAAGTAGAAAATGTAATGATGTATAACAGAGGCGAGCAGATTGTGCTGATGGACCTCGACGCCAGCCGCGAGGTGGGAGGGGCGGTGGTGAAGTCTAGCCTGGGAACGGCGTCCTACATGGCCCCGGAGACGATGAACAAGGAGCGCCTGATGCCGGCGTCGGACATGTGGAGCGTGGGGGTCCTGCTGTATGTACTGCTGGTGCTGCCCGAGTACCCCGGCATGATACTGAACCCCAACACTAATGAATTAGAAATGTTCAACTCGGAGGGATGGGCCACCCCGGACGATTTGGCGGCGATTGAAAAGTTTATCAACCTGACCAACGCCGGGGGATCGAGCGTCCGTCGGTCGTCGCTGCCGGGCTCTAGGAACCGCATCTCCTTTGGGGAGTGCGTGACCGAGACGATACGCCGGCGGGGGTACTCGGTCGAGCTGACGCAGCTAGTGGTGGACATGCTTTCCCACAACCCCCTCCGGCGGCCCACGGCGACAGAGGCGGTGGGTCGGGTGACGGAGATTATGACGGCGGCGCTGCTTCGCTCCTAGCCCACTCCCTCTCTCTCTCTAGTTGTTGCATTTTTTTATAGTGGTTGTATATTTCTGGCCGGTTGATTTCTCAGCGTCGTAGTGAACCGTCAGAGGCGTTGAGAGAAAAGACTGTTTTCGACAAGCTGTTTTTTTCCTTTTCCTTTTCGTGTCATAAGAGATTTTATTCCAAAGCATAAAACGAAAATGTTGAATTGCAGCAGGCCAATAAATAAATAAAATGTACATTTTTTGTTTCTCTTTTTCTCGTTTTCCCCATTCTATTTCTACGCTTTTGAAAATATCCACTTTTTTTACTGCCGCAAATAATTTTGCCATGACTCACTTCATCGAGGACGAGTTTTTTTTTTTTTGTAAGTGTACAAAAATACAACACCTTTCTTCTCACTTCTTCCCCTCTTTTACTTCAACAGAAAAAAAAAAAAAAAAAGACTGAAACCACAGTAATAAATACATAAAAAGATTCATAGACAAGGCTCAAAAACGGCCGTGAAGTTCGTATGCGATAGATTTTTAATTGGAACATGACAGACTTGGACTTGAAACATACCTTTCTTCATGAGTACGTCATGCTGAAGGATCGCCAGCAACGGTGTGAGGCGGGGCTATCTGATTTTTTACTACACCATGAGAATGAGGAGAGGGGTAGAGTTTCCCCTTCCTCGGGGGTCAAACAGGCTCTGTTGGAGGAACACAATGACCTCTGGCGGCGGCGCTCTCCGCTGTCAACGTCGTGTCGCCAAGACGTTCAAAAAGCAGCGGAGGCGGTGCATAGCCTGAAGCCCTCTTATCCACGCCGTAAGAGACCCCCGCCGTTTACCAAAGCGGAGGTTTCGCAGTTTATTCATGAGGTACGCCAACAGATCTCCGCCCACCTACGCTACCTGGAGGGAGAGGAACAAAGTTTGGCGCAAGAGCTCGGGGGGGATGGGGGACTCAGTCGAGGGGAAGCGCTGCGGGCCCCCCCTCCCTCTGCTCCAGCGACGTCATCCTCCGTACTACACTCCTCCTCCCCCCCTCTCAGCGCTGGGGACCTCCGGCAACGCTATGAGGAGGCCAACTACGCCTATCTCCAGCTGCTGGGGCAGCACGGGCAGACCCTGGGGTGGCCGGTGGAGCGTCACCACCACTTTCTTCAAGTCGTCGCGCAAGTGGGGGAGGCGGTGGGTCTCTCACGGATCCGCTACGGGGACTTCCAGACCTATATCGAGGTGGTCCCGTACCTGGAGCTGCGGGAGGCGTGTATCGCGGCGATGGGGAGGGAGGTGAGCACGGGGGCGATAGAGGAGCACATCCACCTCTACTTCCAGCTCTCCTCACTGGCGCAGGAGCGGAGTATCTTGCTGGACTATTATGAGACAGAGAAGGCGACGGAGGACACCAGAGCCGATCAGCTTCAACGCCAGCGGTCGGGGTACACGGCGCGAGTGTTAACAGAGGCGGAGCAGCGCAGGGAGGCGGCGAGGCTCCGACGACAGGAGATGCTCAAGCAGAAGGTCCAACTATGGCGGGAGGAAAAGAAAACCCAGGAGGCGGAAAAGGAGCGGCAAAGAAAGGAAAGAGAGGCGGCACAGAGACAAGAGACGCGACTCCGTTTGCAGAGAGAAGAAGAGGAGCGGGAGAGAAAGCGGAAGGCGGCGGCGGCGTCCAAGGAAAAGGCAGAGGCTAGCGGGACGCCAGAGGCCCCCGCGCCCCACCGAGACCGAGAGGCCCTCCGACAGCTGGCCCAGCGCCGCGAGGAGGACATCCAGAGGGCGAAGTGGAAGTACCTGATGCGTTCCGCCCGGCAGCAGGAGCCGGCACCGTTCCCCCCTTCCCGACTGGAGACCGAGGCCCCCCGGTCGCGCTTCGCCGACCCCACCGCGTCCAGTCTGCACCACCGGGAGGGACCGACGGACCGGCGACCGTTAGAGGCGGGGAAGGACGCGTGGATGAACCCAGCCGCGATGGAGCGGTGGCAGTCGGTGGCGCAGGTCCACACGAGCCTCTACAAGGCGCACACCACCTCTCCGTCGTGGTGCGGCCCGGGCTTTCAGTCCTAGATTATATTGCTGTGTTTCGCAAGTCTCTCTTTTTTCTTCTTCTCTATTTTATGTGTATTACTCTGTTTGAATGAAACGTGCTACTGTGCTTTCAAATAAATGCGTCCTCTTCCCTCCTTCCTCTTCAACTTCAAAGGACCTCATAGTCTATGCCGTTTCTCCACTCCACGTTCACCCTAGAGCTGCTGCCCAATGAAGAATTTTCGCTCCAGATGAATAGTCAGATGAAGATTAACTTTGACGCTATTGTGTCGACTGTACTTTTTAGCCAGACAGAGTCGGAGGGTGTCAAGTCTGGAAAGGGCACACGGGTCTGCTTGATTGCCAAGCTAAAGAGTGGCGTGGAGATCACGCTAGCCAGTCATCTCTTTCTCCCCTCTTCCGCCGAGACGCCCACCAACGCTGGCTCCCCACTGGTGACCATGAAGAAACCGTTTGTTTTTTCCTCTTCTGGGGTGGTGGGGTCTCTTGTGGTGAAGGTGTATGACAACGACAGCACAAAGGCCTCTACGGACGGCACCGGGGGCTACATGGTTCGCTTACTAGGAGTGCAGTCCACGGAGCTGACGGAGGAGCAGGTACTGTTGCTGAACCGGGGGTCCTAGTGTCTCTTTCCAAGCAAGAGTAACAACCAAACCCACCCCCCTTTTAACTAATGGCGAAGCGATTAAATTAATGTTAAACCGAATGTTACACTTTTCGATGACAGATTTATTTTCCTTCTCTTTGACTCTTTTAACACCGGTGCTTTGTCCGCTTTGAACCCCAATACACACTCTCCCCACCTTTTTTTTTTTGGTATTTGTATTTCCCGTCGAAACATAGTCGTTAGTCAGAAAGCATAGGTACGAAATGAGCCTTCTCAAAAAAGTCCAGGACGCCCAGAACGCCCCCGTGAAAACGAAACCAGAAGGACCGCAGAAAGGCCTTAGTGTGTTGGGAGAGGAATGGTCCCTGCGCCACAACATCTCAAAAGTGACATCGAGCGGCTTTTTGGTTCCTGACGCAGAACACATGAGAGAGAAGAAGATGGAGAAGCCGTGGGCCACCGATCTCAACTACTTCAAGGATGTCAAGATTACGGCTCTGGCGGCGCTCAAGATGTTCGTCCACTCCAAGCGGGGGAGCCCTAACCTCGCGGAGGGGAGGACTAACTGGTATGAGGTGATGGGGCTCATGGTGGGCCACTTTTATGAAAACACTATTGTCATCACCGACAGCTTTTCGTTGCCCGTGGAGGCGAGCGAGGTGGAGTGCTCAATGAACGAGGACAGTGTGCTGTATCAAGTGGGGCACCTAGACTACCACCGCGACTTAGGGAAGGCGGATGTCGGCTGCATCGGTTGGTACCACTCCCACCCGGGGTACACCTGCTTCCTCTCCGGTATTGATGTCAACACCCAAAGAGGCGGACAATCCGCCCAGGACCCGTGGCTCTCCATTGTGGTGGACCCCGTGCGCACCATCGCGACGGGTCAACTAGACCTCAAGGCCTTCCGCACGTACCCCACCAACGATTTCGCAAAGAGTGGGAACCACAAGCCAGAGGCGGTCCCCGACATGCCCTCGAAGCGCATCAAGGAGTTTGGCGTGTTTGCCAACTGCTACTATGAGTTGCCCATCTCCCTGGTCCGGAGCGAGGCCGATGAGGTGCAGCTCGATGCCCTGCTGCAACAGTACTGGAGTGTGGCCTTCTCCACCAACTCCCTCCTCGCCAACTACCTCATCAACACGGAGCAGATCGCCCTCACCGCCCGTCTGACGGAGATGGCGGGGTCACGGCGTCACTGTTTGGGGGACCGGAAAAAGAAGCCCAGCCAGTGGCACGTCCCCGGCCACCTCCTCGGCGACGCCGAGAGGCCTTTTCTCCGGGGGGAGGAGGCGCAGTTGGACCCCCGCTACACGGTCTATCAGTGCGGGGACACGGGGGCGCCGCTGTACCTCCAGGAGGTCACGCGCCGACTCCACCGGGGGACGGAGGAGGAGGAAGTGGAGACCAATGGGACGGAGGGGATGTCTTATCGGAAGCGCGCACGGGTGGCGGGCGACGCGGTGACCGGCGAAATCCGGTCCTCAACAGTACAGCTAGAAGTAAAGGAGAGCATCTTTGCCATGTCCCAATAAATACACTCTTTTTACTTGGAGCTTATTTCAGTCTCATTTTTTTTTCTTTCTTTTACTGCCGAAGAACACCACTACAGAAACAAAAAAAGAGTAGATAAGCCAACCCATGTGTGATTTAGAAAGAAGGATTTACGCTTCAGTTTTTGCATCTTTATCTCTTTCCTTTTTCTTTATTCAAAAGAATCTTCACTGTAGAAGATTTGTTCGCATATTTATAGGTCTATCGCACACACAAGAATGTCCGTGGCGACAGCGACGAAGCTGCAACACCTACTGGAGGCGGAGGGCGCCGTCTTTCACCCTTCCCTAGTGGCGGCGGTGCTACCCTCGATGGGGGGCGGCATGGGCCTGTGCTACCGCCAGCCCAATCCCCACGGCGGGAAGGATGAATACCTGCCCCCCGGCACCCGGCTCGCCACCCTACCCTTCCGCTCCATGATCACCACCCAAAAGGCACGGCGCAATCTGGCGCTGATGGAGACCCATCTAGACCACCGACTCGCCAGCCTCCCCTCGGTGACCTTCACCTCCAGCGGCATTGGGGCGTATGAAGGGGACAGCGAGGACTTTACCGCGGCGGTGGCGGCCAAGGAGAAGCAGCTCTCCACCACACTAGACCCCACCAACACGATCACATGCTATCTACTGCTGATGGCGATGCTGCATGGGCGGTGGGGGGCCGACCAGGCGACGGAGCCGCCCCTCTCCGTCCCCTTTAGCCATGAGAATAGCTGGATGCGGCTGTGGATCCTTCACCTGCCGTCCCAGTACGACAATTTATTAGAGCTGAATGGGTGTCCCTTCTACGAAAGGACGGCTGCCCAGTTGGAGGCGCAGGAGGGGCAGCAGGAGCCTTCCTACGCTAGGCGTGATGTGCTCTATTTTGACCGGTTTGAGAGCAAGTGTACCATTGAGCAAGAAGAGATGATTCAGCGGTTCCTGTTTTGCCATCGACACCTTCAGTTTCTACAGCACCCTCTTATCGGCGTGGACACGCAACATCCGGAGGAGACGGCTGTGGTAAGCGGTGCCTGCACTCTTGGTCGATTTTGTTGGGCGTTTAACTCTCTCCTTAGCCGGGGGTTCGCCTACTCCAAGGAGGTGTGGGCGATGATCCCCTACGTCGATTACTTTAACTACTCGTTGCGACCGAATAGCAACATGACGCAGTTTACGGGGCAGAAAGGGGGGAAGCGTAGTGTGCTGACGGTACCAGAGAGCGCGTATGAGTATCACTTTGTCACTACGGGTCATGTGCGGCCCGGGGAGCAGTGCCTCATCATGTACGGGGACTACTCCGACCTGGAACTCCTGACGTGGTACGGCTTCACCCTTCGTCCGGTGTTGCTCCCCCTCGATGAGGTGTACCGCAACAAACTCGCTGAGCTCTACAATGAGACCTACCAGCAGGAAGACAGTCTCGCCGGCACGTTTGGGAGGAGGTATCTGTGGCAGCTGCTGCCGCTCCTGTGGAGGGAGCACCACCGGCGGGTGCTGTGGGGCCTGTGGTGGGCACAGCAGGAGGGTCTGCTGGCCGCCGACCAGCAAAACGTCCTTCACACCGACTCCGCCTCCAAAGTAGAGGAGGAGGAAGGGGCGACGGCGGCAGAGCGTAGCCCCCAGGCCGAGCGAGAGCAATATATTAAAGAGCTGCAAGAAATGGACGTTAAGGTGAAGCAGCTTCAAAAAGAACGCATCTTTACCCGGGAGAACCGACACCTGTTGGAGGTTAGCTACGGGGATTGGGCCGACGGCGTGCAGCGCTGCCTCAGCTACACCCTCTCCCCTCTTGCCGACACCGACGGCGTCTACCCGAAACAGACCCTTCATCACACCTGGCTGGACGACCTTGTGAACACCTTTTACAGCCGCCACCTGCAGAGCACGGAGGAGGGAGGGGTGGCCGGGGAGGAGGCTGGGATGGCGGACCTGCGGATCGAGACGAGAAGCGCCATTTCCAATGTGGACGTCATGACGGTCAGTTTTGTCCTTGCGTGGCGGGGCGACACGTCGGGGGAGGTGGTGTCGGAGAAGGCGGAGCTGCTAGAAGAGGGGGCCTACCACCACTGTAGTATCGGCGCCCTCGGCCCCTCCGACGCACTGAAGGAGCTCTGCCGTTCCCTCCACTCCCGCATCGTCCGTCGCTACTCCGAGAAGGTGCGGACCGTTCTCTCCTCTCCCTCTCAGCTGCTGCGGGTGATGGCGTGGATGGAGCTGCGCAACAATGTGGGCAGAGAGGGGGAGGCGGTTCTCACGGATCTACTGAGGGAGCAATATCCGGTGGTGCGAGACCACACCGACTGCGCGAGCCCCGCCTGCGCGCGCATGGCACAACAGGCCTCTGCGGACGCTACACAGCTGTTATTAAGCGTGGCCTTGTTTACGGACGAGGAGGCAATGGAGGAGCACTATACATCCTTTGACGATTAAACACCATCATTACTTTTTTTTTTTTTTTCTTTTCTCTTTCTAACCACCCTTCTCACCTTGTCAGTCCCTTTCCCGTAAATTATTGTTTCCCTACCCCCGCTCTCTTCTTCCCTTTGTTTTGATTTTTTCTTTCCCGCCAGTCACACAGCTTTTTATTTTCCCACTCGTTCGACGTATTAGTTATTTGTTTCGTACTTGGACCCTTTTTGTATCTATACACTTGTACAAATCTATCCATAGTAGAATGCGATCCTTTTTCCGTTGTAATACCGCATTGGTGGGCTTCCGCTCTCCTCTAGCACTCCGTCTCTCCTCCCGCTTCGTCACCGCGGCCCCCGATAGCACCCCTGCCGCGGCCTCGCTCTACAAGTCCTCACACAAAGGCAGCGGTGAGGTGCCACTCCCGAAAGGGGGTCCCTCCAAAGGCTTGAATGGAAAACGGACCTTGGCGGAGAAGAAGGCGGAGCAACTCTTTGGGTCGCGGTCGTCGTGTGCGGAGGACGCGGGCCCGGTCCCCGAGCGCGCTCTGTCCCCCCTCCAAAAGCGTCAACTACTCTTTAGAAACAAGGCCGCCTTTGTTCTCACCCCCCAGGCCCTCCGTCGGGTAAAGTTCCTCCTTTCCCAGTACGACAAGAATCACCAGGAGGAGGTGAAGGCGCACGGTAGTCGTCCTAACGGTATTCGCATCGGGGTGCGCCGGCGGGGGTGCAGCGGGTACAGCTACACCGTGAACTACCACTTTGAAGAGGATGAAGAGAAAAAGAAGGCGGCGGCGAAACCCAAGCAGAGCGCCACGTCGTCGCTTCTCGCGGGTCTGGCGGGGGATGTGGTGGTGGAGCAGGAGGGGGTCAAGGTGGTGGTCGACGCGGATGCGCTCTTCTATGTGATTGGCACCGAGATGGACTATGTGGTAAGGAACGTGGAGGAGAAGTTCACCTTTAAGAATCCAAACCAAAAATACGGATGCGGCTGCGAGGAAAGTTTCATGCCTTTTGACGAAGACGATATGGATGAATGAAACACCTTTCTACGGCCAGAGAAGAGGGGGAATAGAATTCCTTGTTAACCCTTTTATAACTATTATTATTTCTTATCTTTGTGGGGCTCGCTTCGCTTAAAAATTTATCATTTTTTTTTTTACTATATCTGCATACGTCTATATTAACAATTTAAAAATAAGAACAAACATTAAGATGATGTTAGTTGAGAATGACGCATGTGCTGTAGTTTGTATAGTAGTACCGTTTGTTTCTCTCTAAACATTGCTTCCTCCTTTTCCCTCTTTAGCTTTACACCGTTTTAAAGTATGTCTTTTATTCTGTATCTTTCCACGTTGGTGGACTTCTCTCCCTCTACCCTTTCCACCTCACAGCGGACAGAGAACATCACCGTTGTGTTCGACGGCCGGCCCCCGTTAGAGGAGGTTTGCCGGGCCGGCACCTTTTTATTCTCCTCCCCTCATAGGCCCCCCTTCCAGCCCTTCTCCCTCTTCCGCAGCCGCTCCGTCTATCAGGACTGGGAAAGCGTCTACAGCGGCGCTCAGCTGGAACACACGGACCAACTGCTCGTGCTGCCTTTTGTGCCTGCCCCCCTCTCCGAGGTCGCGCGTCGCCTCCCCCTCCCCCGGCAGGTGGCCTCTCCGTTCCGGCATGTCCACGGCGCCCTCACGGACACACTACTGGACGACAGCGANACGGTTTACTGGCCGCGCGAGAGAGCCGCAGCGGCAGGATCACCACCCCCCCTTGCGTCCCCCCTTTCGTTGGAGTCGAGTGTGGCGTCCGCGCCCTTTGTGCCACTCCCGCTGACGGCGGCCCATGGCGTCCCCTCCCCTACCAGACTCCCCGCCTCCCTCCCCGCTTTCCCCTCTCAAGTGGAGGAAACATTTCTAAAATTGGATGCGGATGGAAAGTCTTTCCTTTGTCTGCGGGACTTTTACCGCCTGCGGTATCGGCGCGGTGTGGCTCCCCGTGACGCCGGATCTGCCGCGCCGTGCCCGCCGGGGAAGCGTCGTCTGAGTAACACGCTAGACTCGACAGCAGATCCCCCCTTGCACGCCGTCCGCCGCCGATCGGCCCCCGCTGGCTCCCTCCCTGTGGGGGCACATTGGAAGTCTACGGAGGGGTTCAAGCGGACCTGTGGCTGCCCCACGCGGAGGAAGCACCCTCCCACGCTTGCCCTGTCGAGCCCCACGTTCACCACCGCCGCCCCCCGGCTACGTGGGTTCTCACCCCCTGCTCCCCCCTCAGAGGACCAAGAGTCGACCTCTTTTTTATTTGCAGACCTGCACTCTGGGGCGCACAAGACGACAGCCGATGCTGAGACGCTAGCTGGCTTCTCCTATGAGGATATCATCCGGCTCGCGGACCTCGACGGCGATGGGAGAATCGAAGAAACGGAGTGGAGGCTGTTTTGCGTGAAGCAACCCTCCGTGGTCACGGAGCTACATCGACTCCTCGCGTAGCTGCAGCCGTGGTGCTGCTCCCTTCCTGTACTTTTTTCTACTGTACCTACGTTGTCAACTATTCTGCTACCTAACTCTTTCCCTTTATTTACTTTACGCAAAACTGTGCCCATTGACT
>AUXL01000253.1:0-13281 GCA_000482185.1 Angomonas desouzai | reverse complement strand
CCCAACGGCCGACCCCCCCTCCACCCACCGCCCCACCCAGAGAGACCCTCCAACCCCCATGTACGAGGCCGCCCTCCGCCGCCAGCAGCAAGAGAGAGAGAAACAGCCGAAGCGATACGTCCCCGCCATGTCCCCGGAGAAGAAGAAACTACTGACACAGATTGAAGAAATACTGAAGGCCCGCAATGAGGACCCGCCGTTCGGGATCGCGATTGCCGATGAGACGAAATTGAGAACTTATCTTCAGTTTTTGAAGGAGAAGTATCATATTAAAAATTAAATTACATGGATGGAAAAAGAGATAAAATACTTTTTTTCCTTCTAATTATATTATTATTGTTATTATTATGGTTGCGTTACTGTTTTTCGATCATTCGGAACATTGAATTCTTTTATTTTTCGTTTTTTTGACGTAAACTTTATCCATTTCTGGTGAATAGCCTCCCGCACTATACTTTACTGTTTTATCTTTTTTCCCCTTTTTCTCTACCCTCTAGCAGATAAAACTACATAAAGGACAGAACTTTTATCATAATAATAAGAATTAGAAATAGAAAAATAGAAAAAAAATGGCGATGAAGGACTGGCAGATCGCCGTCCTTATTGTGATCATTGTCGTCTTTGTGATTGGCTGTGCGGTGCTCCTCGGGTTCATCTATCGTGTCTGGCGGAGGGGAAAGGCGTACAGTAATAGTTCCCATCAGACCACCTCCTCTCATCACAAGAGAGCCAACATGTATATTTACAACGAGGACCCTAATCATTCCCCGTTGACCGACACTAAAGTAAAGCCCAATGGACACACCTTGTGTTACATTGGTCTCGATCAAAAACTACGCGCCGTCGATTTTAAAAAGACGCCTATTCACAGTGGGGGAGACTTGCAGCAGCAGATGGCGCGGCAGGGGGGACTCGATCACCCCGAGACACTCACACTCACTTATGTCAATACCAATTATCAGTTTATTGAGATGGACTTGGATCTTTTGGTGAAGGGCGATGAACAGCTCTCGAGGCGACTGCAGCACACCGGGGAGCGTCCGTTGTACCTCGGCCGCATCGCTACCACCCCTCCCGCCCTCTCCGGCGCCCCTCGCGACAACCATTATAATAATAACGCACAACAAAGTAACAACATTGAGGTCAATCTCAATCAGCGAGGCGAGTACTATAGCGGTAGTAGCGCCACCCCTCCCCCACCGCCCTACCAATATCCCAACCAGCCGGTGGGGGAGGCAAGAGTGGAGGTGGACCCCTCCGGCCGTGTGCCGGTCCCCACCGTCTACCCCCTCCGCTCTCACATCACCACCCAAACCCCTATTTATATCACCGCCCCGCGTTATCTCTTTCCAAACGGCGATCTCTTCACCGACCGCGAGACGATCGCGGCGTTAGAGGAGTTTATGAGTGGGAGACGTCCGCCGCGGGAGGTGTACCCGAGCAGAGGGCAGCTAGCGGGGGCGCGGCTGGAGGGATCGCCGGGTCAGGGCACCGTGATGGTGTACGGCCCCTCCGCCTCCCAGGCCCCCCGCACGCTCCGCCGAGTGCAGGACAGTATTCTACGCTATACGGTCGACCGTCATGACTCCAATCAGTGGGAACCGTTTAGGGAGCCGTTCTATCTCCCACCGGGACGGTGGTGTGTACGGGCCAAGGCGAGCTCACCGGATGAGCAGTCCACCGCTACCGTGGGTAAGGTGTACACGGTGGATATTGCCTAGAAAGATAGATAGAAAGAGAACTCTTTTAATATATATATATATATTACCAAATTCGATAGAGGTGCATTATACAGCAAATAAAAAAGAAAAAAAGATCTATTATCTATTATTGTGAGTGTTTTGATAATGTTCTTTAAAGTGATGCAGCGTATATCCACTTACTTCACTCTTTTTCTTTCTTTTTTTATTTCTTTTTTGAAAAAAAAAGGAACAAAATAGAAAAGTAGACCGGCGACATGGACTCGAATCTTATCGCCTCCTACGACTCCTTGATCAACGCCGCGCCGAATAACCGGTCGAAACTAGAACGATGGATAAAGGACAAGTCTACGGTGACAGCGGAGATGATCTACACGGTGGCCGCGTTCGCGGAGTGGGGCGGATTCCTGCCCTCCCTCGTCCACTACCCCCGCGCCTCCCCCGAGGGCTCCACCACTAACCGAGACTATCTGAGCAAAACCAATGCCGACGACGCCGCTCTGATTTGCAACGTGGTAGAAACGTGCTTTCTCCCCTCGGAGGACACCGTCGCCCAGTACAGCAAGGCGCTGGGGGAGAAGACCATCTTTTCTCTCTCCCTTTTAGGGGGGGTCCTCCGGGCCTATGTGGTGTGTCTGCAGCACCCCAAGCTCCGCAACGCCGACACCCCAGCCCGCATGACACAGAATTTGCAAAAGGCGATCCTTGGGCTCCGACAGGGGAAGCCAACGCACACCTTCACCGTCGCCCACCTCCCTCTCTTACTCGGCTGCCACGACCTCCGCTACCCCAACCCCGCCCTCGCGCTCCTCCGAGACCCCCTCTACCACATTGGGCACCCCAGCACTGGTGTCGTCCTCGCCGAGTATATTGCCTACTGCGTGGCGGGGGCACAGCTCCTCGTCGACCTCCACCGCTACACCGACGCCGCGTGTTGCTTGTATAACGTCCTCGCGGGGTACGAGGGAGGAAATGTCGCGACGGGCTCTCAAAGTGTCCGGACCGTGTTACGGGAGGAGAAGTCTGCTCTGCCTTCTGATAGAGAGCACTTCCTCCCCGGCAGTGCTGAAGTCCACGCCGCCAGCATTCTCTACGGCGTTGCCTGCAAGCTGAGTGTCGTGGTGTTCCTTCTCGCGTTTGGTGGGAGACCTAGAAACAGCGACAAGGGGATGTTTCACCATTATATGAGTTTTGATATTGTCAGTCGGGCGGCCAAGCGGCTCGGTGGGTCCTATCTGGCGCTATGGAATGCCGCTGGGAATCGGGACGCGGTCGCTTTCATGAGTGCGCTTCAAGGAACAGACATTGGCCTCCTCGGCGACTATGGGCAAACCCTCTATGATGAAATGCAAAAGCACTTTATCGTCGATTTGGTCTACCTCTACGATACGCTACGCCTCTCTGATGTGATTGCCATGACGTGTTTTTCTCATTTGGAACAGATAGCGAAAGGGAATGCACCAACGTCGAAGCGGTTGAACCCCAATCACGCCGCGGACACCCAGCATCGACTGTTACAGCTACAGGAAGAGAACCGTCTCTCCGTCACCGTCATCCCCTCCGAGGATGGAGACGCCATTATCCGTCTGTCGATGCTACCCCCTCCTGTCCATGGTGTCGCGTTGGGGGTGGAGAGCGACTCCGCAACGGACGTCCTCCGTCACAACCTGAACTACCTCGAGCAACTTCAACAGACCTTTCCAGATTTGGAAAGGGATATTCAGAAATGGCAGTCTGAAGAGAAGGAGCGGGATTGAGGGTGGTTCAGCGTTTACATTACTGCGTCAAGCATTCTCATTTTTTCACCAGAAAAAAAAAAATAATGATTTGCCTTCGTTTTCCCACTAGTATTTATTCACTGAAAGTATATTGGTTTTTTGTTTTCTCATTGTTCATTTTCCTTTTTTCTCCTATTTTCTTTATTCTTGATCGTTACTACAGAAAAAAAAAATAGAAAAATATCTATCGTCAAAAAAATGCTTCGCCATTTCATCCTTTCCCTCCTTGTCCTCCTCGGCCTTCTCTCCCAGCGGGCGGAGGGCTGGGGCTTCAAGCGGGACTCCACCACCACCTCCACCCCCGCCCCCACACCGAGACCACGCTACATGTACCCCGTCCACCCCCGCGTCAACATCAACTGGACCGAACTCCACCTCAAATCTAACATCACCAAAGCCGAGCGGAAGGAGATCATTAAGAACAAGCTGGTGCTCACGAAACTGGTGGCGATTAACCGCCACGGGCACCGCGCCCCCAACGCGCCGTACTGGACCATGTGTCCCAACGACATCAAGAACAAGAAGGCCTACAACGTCGACCCGGAGGACCTCTCCGCGATGGGGATGCAGGAGGAGGTGGAATTCGGGCAGTACATCCACGATGCCTATGGCGACTTTCTAGGCGATCGGTTTAACCGCACGTTGCACCACTTCCGCTCCGTCGGGGAGCACCGTATATTGCAGTCTGCGGTGGCGGTGGCGACGGGGATCTTTCCGGATGGTTTCGGCCCCGGTGGTTTCCTCCCCTCCCGCCCACAGTTCGTCCCCATCTTCTCCGATATGGACACCCATGAGTACCTCCTCGATGATGTGCCCTGCTTCCGCCGTGCGGAGGCAGACTCGCACCGATGGATGAAGGACAAGTGGGAGGCGTTCATCACAGCGCCTGAGAACGCCGCGGTGCTCGAGACGATGAAGCGGGTGTGCGGGAACTACAGCGGCGAGTACGGCTACAAGTACGTCAAGACCGTCGCCGACGGCATGACCTTCAACTCTGATTTAGGTCTCAAAATCGGTAAGGGTAAGAACCGTCTGACGCAGGAGGAGCTCTTCAAGGTGCGTAACCTCTCCTACACGCTTCTCATTCAGCGTCTCTACAACACCGACGAGCAGCAGACCTACACCGTCGTCAACCTCCCCAAAACCATTCTTCAGCTCTTCAACCACACCCACACCGCCTCCAACAGCTCCGAGGTGAACGACTTCCTCGACACCCGTCATGAGTCCTCCTTCTACTTTGTCCATCGCGAGTCGCTCTACGCCCTCGCCCAGTTCTTTGGCTTCCGCTACGAAGTCCCCGGACTCCCCTCCGGCGAGGTCCCCGTCGCCAGCTCCCTTATTATCGAAAAGTTAATGCCCAAGGAGGATCAATACTCCCACGATGAGGTGAGTGTGTATATCCGCTTTACCCTGTGGACGCCGAATAACGGCATTATCACCGTTCCCCTCAGTAAGTGCCGTATCCCAGAGCTGTGCGAGATGGCAGAGGTGCGTAAGATCTATGATGACCGTATTGCGCGCACCGGGGATTGGGAGAAGCTGTGTAACTACACACCCCAGGAGATTGACCACACGACGGACATCCGATAAAAGTTGGAAAAAAAAATAAGTTAAATTCGTTTATTTATTTTTTTTATTTTTGTTTTTTACCCTTCGTCGCTCACTTTTTCTCTCCCCCCGTCTCTTTTTTTTCTCTGTCCACACTACTACATCATTGATTTCAGTGTTTTTCCTTAAACACAAACTGGATGCAGAAATAGAGAGCAGGAGGGTTGGAGCCTTCAGTAGAACTTATCATCATAAATAAAGACAAAAAAAAATACTTTCATTTATTCTCCAAACTGTGTTTTTTATGTTTTGATCACTTAAAGCTCAAAAACCACAAATTCTCTTCCCCTCTTTTCTCACTTTGATGTTTACTTCTCACACACACTAAAAAAAGAATAAAATGGATCCCGCGAAACGGATATGCCTCAAAAATCTCCCAGAGAACTGCACCAAAAGAGAAATCGCGGAGTTCGTACGCAATAGGACCGGCGCGCAGCCGCATAGCATCGATCTCGGTCTCGATAGCGATGGCAACGTCCGACGGTACGGCCACTTTTCCTGCGAAGGTGCCAAGAATGTGCTAGAGGTGCTCGCGGGGGGCGCGGTGCTGAGAGACAGCACAGTACACGCCATCAAGGCGAATCCCCACTACTCCTACCGCTACGCCGAGGCCACCCGTAAGCGACAGCGAGAGGAGGAGGAACAGGCGGCACAGCGGGAGGCGTATATCGAAGAAACCCGCCGTCGGTTCATGGAGCGGACCAACGGGGGGGTCCTCAACATCAAGAACATGAAGAAACCCCCCAAGAGCTTCTTCGCGACCCGACAGCGCTACGCCACGATCGCGTCGGAGATTGCACAGAAATCCCGAGAGACCGCCGCCGCGTATAAGAGAGATGGCGTCCGTCCCGAACGGCAGGAGCGCCGACCGCACTACCAGGAAGCCTCCTACCCGGAGGAGGAGGAGGCCCCGCAGGAGACCGGGTTCCGCACTAACACATATCTCCGACCCCCCACCGCCGTGCCGGCAGAGCAGGACACCCCTTCCGCCGATACCACAAAGGGCGCCGCTCACAAGAAGAAGTTCGACAAGCATCGCAAAGAAAGGGGTGGAAAGAAGGTCAAGAAGGTGGAAGAGGCCCCCCCGGCCCCTCCCCCGCCGCCACCGCAGCCCTCCAAGGAGGAGCGCAAACTGACCGGCCTTCAGGCGAAACTAGAAGCCCTCAAGGCGAAGATGCAGAAGAAATGACCTTCTACCACGGATGCTGCCGTTTGTGTGACTGAATTTACGATTAAACAGTTTAGTAAAAAAAAAAATAGAAAAAACGACAAAGAATGTTTACTTTTCTTTGTTCCTCCTTTCGTTTTCCTTTTCACATTAATTCATATTATTTCCTTCTCCCTTCTCTTCCAAAAGCGGTACTACTCCGTGTATTATAGAACAAAATAACAAACAAAAAAGAAAAAGAAAAAAGTTTTTCGCCATTAGCCTATTTTTTTTTATCTTTTTTTTTTTTTTTTCTATCACGATATTTGCACTTCTTTCAAAAAAAAAAAAATGTCATTAGATCACTTCAATACGGTGAAGGAAAACGGGACAGCTTTCGCCGGCGATAATATATCCCCCACGCCCAGCGACGATGTGGTGCGGACGTGGTCCCCCGAGACACCGGAGCCGCCGCCGCTCTCCAACCCCTCCGCGCTGAGCCCCAACGACGATAAAATATGCCGTCCCCTCTATTTGTATCCCAACAACGCGTCCCCTACCGAAACCCCGCCCACCCCCTCCGCGGTGGTCTCCCCTCATTTAGCGGTCTGGGACCTTCCCAAGACATTTTTTCACCTCGCCTCCTTCTGCGACGTCAAGACGGTGTGTGAGCTCATGTGCGTCAACCGACGGTTTCATCAGCTCTCCAGGGACGACGCTGTGTGGAAGCTTATTTTAGAAGATATGAACCTCAAGACTCTTCTCACGGTGATGGACATTAAGGACCAGTTCTACACGTTTTTTGTGAAGCAAATCATCAGCACTGCGGCGCTTCACGGACACTACTCCTTCACCGCCTCCCCCCCTGTCGCCTCCCCCATGACCAAGAAGGTCCCCGCCTTCAGCAGCAGCTTGCGCAGCGCGTCCTCGCTGAGCGATGAGACGGGGGAGTCACTGCATATTGACCGTGTCGCGCTGTTAGTGTCCTCGGCCTCTTTTGGCCAGACCAACCACCCCATCGGCCGTGTCCAGCTCCTCCTCAAGTACCAGAATCTAGACCTCGAGGTGCTCCAGGGGTCGTGTCGGTTCTCCATTTACAAAAAGTGCTTCTCTTTTTGTTGTAATGCGTTTTCTAGCGCGACGAGGGGGCCGACGTTTTCGGTGCAGGTGGTGAGCGTGGAGAAGCCGTGGTCGAATGAGAATACGGAGAACTTTGAAAAGTTGAAGGGAGGGGTGCGGTTGGTGATGGTGCCGGTATTTAACGAAGGTAGAAACCCCGGGACTCAACTAATGGAAAAGGATGTGATAGTGGTCAACAAAATGAAGCCAGTGTAGCCTTTTTACTTGTATTTTTCTCTCCATCAAAACAAGAAAAAAAAAAGTGATTCTCTCTCTTTTTTTGTGTTTGTGCATTTGTTTGTTTTTTGTATTGGTGTAGTTTTTGCTCATCACTGAGTCACACTCTTAAAACTAAACACTTTTTCCTCCTTTTTCCCTTCTAGAAATAGTTTTCTCCCATTGCATAGAATAATTAAAGAAAAGAAAAAAAAATGAACAATATTGAAGAAGCTAATACCATGGAACCGGTCCTCCGTGTGCGCACACTAGAGCTATTATGGCACGCCAATGAACGAAACGAGGAGGCGGAAACCTTAGGAATGCAGACCAATCTCATAGAGGGAATCACCAGCATGGACTTGTGTCACAAAACCGGCCGCGCCGTCACCACCGGTGGCGATGGTAATATCCGCATGTGGAGCTTCAACGAGGACAGCTTAAAGTCTTGGATGGTGGATGCCACCACTGATATGTCGTCCTGTTGTACCCATATCTGCACCGTTCGGCCCTCCTGGATGCCGGTGAACGCGCGGTGGTCGCCTCAGGGGAACATGATCGCGTCGTGTCACTGCGACGGCAAAATTTGTCTTTGGTGGAGAGATCTCAACGAAACGTCTTCGGAAACTTGGAAAGACTTTCGGCATCTCTCCGGCCACATCCACGACGCCTATGACATTTGTTTCTCTCCGGATTCTCGTTATCTCCTCAGTGCGGGGAGTGACGGCAGTGTCGTGCTGCACGACCTCGACGCCTCTTCTTACCCGCTGGTCCAGCTGAATGAGGTCCACAGTGCCTTCTGCCGCGGTGTGGCGTGGGATCCTTGGAACCGCTATGTCACTAGTTTCGGTGCCGGCCCGGCGCTGCTGTGCTACACGCACATCCCCAAGAAGGAAAACCACCGGTCCCCTGTTCTGGTCAACAAGAAGAAATGTGAAGGGAATTACATTGGGGAGTCCTGCTCCCTCTCCTTCCGCCGTCCGGCGTGGTCCCCCGACGGCAGCATGCTTGCGGTCCCTTACGGAAAGGTCCTCGAGGACTCTAAAAAGATGAACGTCGATTCCATTTTCGACGCGATAGACGCCAAGGCAGGGGAAGCCACCGCCGCCGCTCCTCAGAGTAACAACATTGAGGAAAGCAGTGAGGGCGAGGAGTCGGAGGAGGAGATCACGGACGAGTGGCATCACTGTATTAATCTCTACACTCGAATGCCATGGAGAAGGTGGCGGGTCGGTTGGTGGTGCGGGGCTTGTACGAGATACGAGGCGTGAAGTGGGCTCCCTGCTTCCTGGAGCCACTAGAGGAGCCGTCCCACAAGGCAGACGAAGAGGGCGCCGTCTTTCGCTCCAGCCTGCAGCTCCACACCCCCGCCGGAAAGTGCCGCGAGAAGACGACAGAGGGAAGAGGGGGATGGGGGCCCGCGGAGTACCGCATGGCTCTCGCGGCATGGACGTCGGATGCGGTGATTGTCTTCACCACCGACTCCTCCGTCCGCCACAGCGACTTCACCGACCTTCACATGCGCAGTATTACCGATGTCGTCTGGAGTGCGGATGCCAAATACCTTTATACTGCCTCTCTCGATGGTTATATTTCTGTCGTCTCGTTCGGCGACTCCCTCGCCGTCGCGCACCGTCTGCCGACGTTCTCAACAAACCCCATCACTGTTCGCGTGTGCGAATTGCTGTCTCGCATGGACGAAGACAGCGCGGCGGTGGAGGCGGCGAGAGTACCGAAGGAAACGGAGCAGAAGGCGGCAGACAACACCCCTGCTGTGGTGGTGGTCAAGAAGAAAAAGAAGCCGGATCCCGCTAGCGAGATGAATCTCGAGCAGCTGGAGAGTCTCGCGGTGGAGTTATAGAATTTATTGGAATTGGCATAGACACGTTTACAACAATGAACAAACGAAAAGCAACAGCTCTCATTGTGTCACTTTTTTGTAAAACAAAAAACAATTCCCTTTCTGTAGTCTTCTTTTCATTTCGTTCCCAATTCTCCTTTTTCTCTTTCCCTCTTTAGTTACATAATCAAACATCAAATCGCTAGACACCCATGAAAGTGGTCATACAGAGAATACTGCGTGGTGCCGTCACCTCCGAGGGTTCCGTCGTCGGCGCTGTCGAAAAGGGCATGTCCGTGCTCGTCGGCATCTGCCGTGAGGACACCGCCGAGGATATGGACTACATCATGAAAAAACTGTTAACCGTTCGTATTTGGGCAGACGAAAATGGAAAAATGTGGTCCAAAAACATTAAAGACATTGACGGTGGGATTCTTCTTATTTCGCAGTTCACGCTGATGCATGTGATGAAGGGGACGAAGCCAGATTTTCACAACGCCATGAAGCCGGAGGACGCGCATGTCATGTTCGACAAGCTTAGAGATTCCCTTCGGAAAGAGCACAAGGAAGATAAGGTGGCGACCGGTCACTTCCAGCACTATATGAACATTGAACAGGTGATGGACGGCCCGGTGACGCTGGTTCTCGACAGCAAGGATCGCAAGAATAACTAATACTGATAGCCCTCCCCCAAAAGAAAAACAAAATAAATAAATAAATCCTTACTATCGTTCCGTTTGACTTTTTTACTTTAAACTTTTTGTATTCTTTATGAAACTTTTGGCTATTGTAATGTGTTATTTCCTACTTTTTGATCGCCTTCACGCACCACGATTCACCGCCCTCTTTTAGTTTCAACACACCACCATGCACGGACACCGCTCCCCTTCCTACTTGGAGGACGTTCTGCTCCCTCTGCACGACGCCAACTACGGGCAATTAAAGTCCCTCACCGGCCAAGAGTACCCCCTCAAGTCCTCCACTCCAGGGAAGACAGTCAAGATAAGATTTTGGCACGTCCAGTCGGACCCTTTCGCCCCCGGTAGTCAAGTCGAAATCAAAACCGATCTTCCCTTCTCGCCAGACTGTGTGTCCTCTTCACACCACATGGCCGCACAAAAGTACAACATTCCGTTTTCAGAGGAGAGTGACGATCGCCAAGGACAGCTGAATTATTACTACTATAATGCGGTACGGCAAGAGGCGGCGGAGGACTATCTGCTGCGGCAGTTCTGGGAGGGTTTGGATGAGGTACATCGATACCGTACCGGTGTCACGACGGTGGGGGAGAAATATGTCTATCAAGGCGATATCACCGTCGCTAAGCCCTCTTGCCACATCCTTCCTCGGAGCGCAGTGCAGATCGGTTGGAGCTCCAACAATAGGAATGTGTTGTATCACAAGGGAATGGGTGGAAACACCGATGTAGGGGGCGACTGCGTCTCCTTCTTTTTTAAACTAAAAATGCCAGGCCACGGACGGCGGATCGACGCGAGGAGAGCTCTGACCATCATCTATGACGAGGCACTGTGGGTCATTGAAAACTACATTCACACTATAAGGGAATCTCTTCTGTTGCGACACATCAACGCCAATCACAACCAAGAGTGGCTACGCTTCGAGATGAAAAAACACCATTTGGTTTCCTTCATCGCGAACGGTTCTGTTCTGCCGCGGAAAAAGGGAAACAGCGAGGAACCCCTTTCTCCCGTCTCCTCCGAGACCGGTGACGTGGTGCGGTTCACCTCACCGGTCTCACTGCAGAAAGAATTTCACCTCCCCTGTTCCCTAACGCAGAGCAAAGGGGATGTGATACAGGGAATGGGCATTCCGGAAGGTCTCACGCTCATCGCCGGGGGTGGCTTCCATGGCAAATCCACTCTCCTTTTAGCGATTCAAAACGGCGTCTACAACTTTCACCCAGACGACGGTCGGTACTGTTGTGTGACCTGCTCCGACGCCATGAAAATCCGCGCCGAGGACCGACGGCCCGTCAGCTCTGTCGATATTTCTCTGTTTCTCAAAAACCTTCCTAGCGCCGGTGGGGGCACAGGGGGGGTGGACACAACGTGCTTCACCACACAGGACGCGAGCGGCAGCACCTCACAGGCGTCCAACATCATTGAAAGCATCGAGCTAGGGGCGACGGTGATGCTCCTTGATGAGGACACCAGCGCTACCAATCTGCTATTCCGCGACTACCTCATGTCGCAGCTCATCGCCGCGGAGAACGAACCGATCACCACCCTCTTTGAGTGCGTCGACTACTTTCTTCACTTTGGTCGACACAACCCCAACGCAAGCGATGTTCATTTCATCGTGGTGGTGGGCGGCTCGGGTCAGTATTTTAAACTAGCAGACACGGTTATTGTCATGAATCACTACCGCGCGGAAGACGCCACTGCGAAGGCAAAACATATCATTGAAGTGGCTCAGACCACCACGCCGTACTTGTTGCAGACACGCCCTTCTGGTGAATCCTACGAGCCCCGCCGGATGGTCCCGTTTCAGCGCAACTTTCTATCTCGGGAATCGTTTCGAAGTTTGGGGAAAAAAGAAGAAACAGTTCCCGCAAAAGGAAAGGGAGACTACTACCGACAAAAGTACGGCTCTCGTTCCTCAGACGGCGGAACCCCTAGAATGAGAATCGGCAACACCAACATGACCACCATCACCTTTAACAAGGAGGAGGAAGTGATCGACACCCGTTACCTTGAGCAGATCCGTGAGGAGGGTCAGCTGAATGGGATGAGCGGCTGTATAGCGATGATGTTTGACGAACCCGCCGCTGGCACGGTGGGGGGATCCTCCCACCACTTCCTCACCGACACCGGTGAATTCATTTACCCCCGTCGTCTGACCTTCCCTCGCGCCCCCCTCAGTCAATTCGCGCGGGTGGTCAACGGTTTCGAGCGACAACTCCGGCTTCACCGCCTGCACGTAGGGACCCCTTCTTCCTACGACAGCGGACGGGGTTTTGTGTCCTTGTTTCGGTCTCTCGAGCTCGGTGCGGCGCTGAACCGCTTCCGTAGGCTCCGCGTGAAGTAACCCGTGCAGGTCCTCTCACAAATCCCAAACCGCTTTTCCCCTCAGACAGTTGTTGTTGTTGTTTTCTCCACGCGTCTGAGTTGGCGTCACCTTTGCGGGTGCATGAGATAAATAAAGAAGAATAGTGGGAAGTGAAGTATATTATATCTACTCCTTTCCGTTTTCTCGACGGTTTTAAGTTCTACGTTTTGGAAGCAGACCAACTCACCCATCTTCCTACTTCGGTGGGATCTTTGTGGACGAGTTCCCGAAATTCTGGTGTTTCCTGTGCCGCACGATAAACACGGAAGTTCTGTAGCACTTATTTCTTTACTGGATTGCTTTTCCCATTGCTGGTGAGTGGAGAATACTCTAGCACGAATACCGCCTGCCCCTATCTTTCTCCACTATCACTTCCTCAAGGTGACAAGTTATACTAATCACTAGTGTTTTAAACATTATTTTCCCTTTTTAATGAGCTCTTTAACGAAATTTGGTCTCTATGGCGGTGGTTTAAGTCTGGAGTTTACTACTCGTGGAGAGGAGAACGAACCGATGGAGATTCCCGCTGGGACAAAAGGAATTCTAAAGGCTGCCGCGTCGAAGGATATCCGGAGTAGACTGAAAAACAACAAAGTGACAAAGCGGAATTGCCTATTGTGTTGGAGTCTGGCACATACGGAGGAAACCGAAGAGAAAGCTCTCAATGGTTTCCTGTTTAGGCTTCTTGAAACGTGGGAGGTAGATAGAAACTTTTCTCCACTAACGGAAGAGCTCCGCACTCCCACAAAGGAGATCATCAAATTGAACGTGCGTCGCTTTGACCCGTTGGAGTTGTTGAAGGGC
>AUXL01000252.1:0-13316 GCA_000482185.1 Angomonas desouzai | reverse complement strand
GAAGTAGGGGTGGTTCTTCACGTCCGCCGGGCCGCCCTTCAGCGTGCCCAGACGCTTCGTGTGGTCCGTCTGCAGCAGTCCCTTCACCAGGTCGCGCGCGCGGGCGTCGAACCAGTTCGGGAACTTGAGGCGGCCGGCGAGAATCTTCTCGTAGATGCGGAACGGCGTGTCATCGTAGTACGGCGGGTAGCCGGCGATGAATTCATACAACAGCACACCCATCGTCCACCAGTCTACCGCCTTCCCGTGGCCCTTGCTCTGGATCACCTCCGGCGCCAGGTACTCCGGCGTCCCGCACAGCGTGAACGTGCGGTCCGGCACCTTCTTGGCAAAACCAAAGTCCGTAATCTTCACGTGGCCCTTGTTGTCCAGCAGCAGGTTCTCCGGCTTCAGGTCGCGGTAGATGATGTCCTGCGAGTGCAAGTACTCGAACGCCAGCACCAGCTCCGCGTGGTAGAACTTGGCCACGTCGTTCGGGAAGCGGCCCGCCGAACGCAGGTGCGTGAACATCTCGCCGCCCATCACAAACTCCAGCACAAAGTACACCTTCTTGTCGTCCTGGAAGGAGTGCATCATGTTCACAATGAAGGGGTGGCAGAGGGACATTAGGATCGTCTTCTCCTGGATCAAGTGCTGCTGCTGCTTCATCTTGATGATGGCGCGCTTCTTGAGGCACTTGATCGCGTAGTAGTCATCCCCGCCCTTGTACCTCGCGACACGCACGCGGCCGAATGAGCCGGTCCCTAAAGTGTCCCGCATGTCGAAGTCCTCGAGTTTCCAGGAGGAGGTGTCGGGCTTCTCGAACTTGTAGTCCACGGGCTTGAACTCCTTCTTCTTTTTTACTATATCGTCACTCATGATGGAGAAATGGTAAAGAAAGCAAAAAGATATGAAAAAACAAAAACTCGAATTTTATGCGATATAATGAAAACTATCCGTTTTTATTTTATCTGTAGAGGGGGGGAGGGAGAGAATGATAATGAAAATGGGAGAAATAACAGCATTAGTGAAATACAATAAAACAGAAATGAATTCATCAAACTATAAAGGGGGAACAAAATTATATAGTAGTTTAAATCTTATTGCATTTAATATGGGAGTTACTCGCTTTACCGACCTTCTCCACTAAACAGGTCGTCGTTGTCCATGACATCCACCGCATCCTCCCCGTCCGCAATACGGAGAAAATTGAGAAAGTGCTCGACGCGGTGAGGAGCGTCAAAGAACCGTAGTGGGATGTCCACCAGCACATCAAAAGTATCGGTCTCCTTCCACGATGACACAAACGCGTTGTTCCAGGTGCGCTCCGATGGGACTAGAAAGAAGGCCTCCGCATTGGGAGAGAGCGTTCCCCTGCACGGGGAGAAGAAGGTGGTGTCTCTAATATCGTCCACCGTGCTGCGAAGGAGCTCTTCGTGATCGGCCTGTGCCCACAGGATGCCCTCCTTGGTGGTGGTGTAACAGCGAATGGTGACCCCATCGACGCTGATGGAGAACACCGCCGTGCACAGGCCAGCGGTAGGAATGCCCTCGTTGTGGTGCAGCAGTCGGCCTTGAAAAGCGAGATCGTGTGTGGTGAGACGGGGCTCCGCCTCGCCGATTCTAACGTGACCAAGCAATACCAAATTGTTGTCCATCAGCTCCGGCGCCTGGAAGGGGATGACGAGAGGGGTGCGGGTGGTGCGCTCGGTACCGGACTGCGGCGGAATCATAATGCAGCGGACCTCTTTAATGTTGGGCGAGTCGGGCAGCGCTTGGCCAAACAGATAGCCCATCACCTGGACCTTGACATCACAGGAGGAGAGCAGCTTTTGCACCGCGCCCTCCGGGAAGACAAGCTGCTCACTGTTGGCCGTCACCCCCGTCGCGTCAAAGTTGACTGGGGTATTCTCGTTGAGGAAGCGAGCGTCGGCCAGGGAGCGGGGTCTCCAGTTGTTGTCGGAGAGACTGCCGTAGTCGTAGGCGGCGTACACTTTTTTGGTCACCACCTCACCAGCGTTGGTGGTGACATTAATCGTCTGGGGTTGGGCCAGTTTCACCTTTCGCATATTCTCCAAGTCCTTCATCTTCTCCTCCTGGAGCTCCACCGTGGACATCTTCTTGCCCAAAATAATCTCTTCCTTTTCGTGCTCAGTAAAGTCGTTGGGGTTCACATCCATTCTGCGTGCCGCAGAGGCAATGATCATCTCCTGCAGCTGTTTCACCACTCTCTCCCAGTCCTTTCGAACCGTATAGGAGGGCCAAAAGTGGTCCGGTAGTCGCTTCACGTAGACATCCGGCTCTAATATTTCGCAGGCGCGTTTGAGATCCATGTGATACCCTCTCAGGATGAGATTCAGCATTTTGAAGCAGGTGATGGGCTGGAACTGCATATCCTGCTGCCAGTCGTCATAGATACAGAACTCCCACCCTTGCTCTCCGTGGCGTTCATGCGCAGGTCCACGAGGCGACTGTGGCGGAGAATCATGGGCAGTGGCAGATTGAGCTCACTTTGGCCGACGGTGATGTTGGGATAGTCCACCAACATATTTCGGAGCGTTTGACGGAACCGAGAGCGGGTGACAATAATCTTGGCCGGTCGTTCGCTCTCCGGTGTACTCTTCACCCACGCCGCGATTTCCTCCGCCGCCTTCTCTCTTGCCAACTTCGCCCTACGCTTCTGACCGGCAAAGGTCTTTTTGTGCACAATACTCATCTTGAGAACACCGGTGATGGGCTCAAACACCAACACCGCACCGTTCTCGGAGCGATACTTTTTACCACCATCAGGGGTAGGCTGCTCACTGGTGACAAAGGCGTGACTGTCATCCACGATCCACGTCCGCATGCCGTTGGAGAACATCTCTCCCATGTTGGTGTCCGTCAAGCTAGACTCGGTGGGGGCGGAACTAAAGAGACCCAAATCTCGCTTCATACTGTCCCTCAGTTTATTCAACGCGGTGTTCTTTTTCATGATAGCGGAGAGTAGTTTCACCATAAAAGGCTTCATCTCAGGGATCCAGTAGCCGTAGGCGGAGTGGCAGTTGTAGGCCAGATCGACGGCGACCGACGATACCGGCGGGGAAGGGGTACAGCTTGGCGGCGGAGTACTCGGTGAACTTTTTGTACGCGTACTCTGAAATATTGTGACTGTCGTAGTTACCCCACCGGAGCTGCACATCAATCCAGTACTTACTCGTCTTGCTGTGTTGGTATTCGTCGTTAGACTCGTCAAAGAGTTGGGAGGGACGACTGGTGACGGGCCATTGCGTGCCGCAGACCATGACAATATCGGCCGCTGAGGTGGTGAAGGTGTAGGACTTGTGTGGGTCCTGTTGCTGAAGCGTCACCGTTGTCGCGCCAAAGTCGTTGCGGCTGTCCTGTAGCTTGCTGGCGATATCATGCGTGATGGCACCGTGAGTTTTCTCCCAGGTGGAGCCGGTGAAGATCTTGATGAGTGACTTTTTGATGGTGTCCAGTTTACCAAACATAAACACACCGGTGGTTTCAATCTTGGATTCAAACCCGGCCTGCACATCGGACCGGTTGATCGTCGGGCTCCACCACAAGGCGAAGCGTCGGTTCGGTACCTTGGACAGACCAGCACGCTGTTGCTTGGCCAGCTGCGCATCCTTGAGGTTCTTTTCAAAACCACCCTCCGAGAACTCCAGACCCTCCCACGAGGGGAAACCGGTCCCCTTGAACAGGGTGTGCTCCAAAATGGCCTCCACCCCACCGAGGGCGACGTTCATATCTGCGCGGTACTTCTCCAGCACTCTGCCGCAAATGTTGCCGTCGTGCTCCGGGTGGAACCACCAGTTCTTCAAGTACTTCCCCGCCTGATAGCGTTGGAACTCCATCCCGACGCGGAAGCCGGTGTCAAAGTGGAACAGTGGGGCGTGTCTGGAAAAGCGAACACGGATTCGGGGAAGACCCTTGTCAATAATATGCTCAATATCATCCAGTGAAACCCGACCACCAGCAGCCTTGGCCTCCCGCTCCTTCGCGCGGAACTCCTGCCACGCCTTTTCGCTCTCCTTCACCTCGGTCTCCCAAGGGGTGTAATACTGCAGAATGTTGGGAATAGGAATGTTCTCCGAGTTGGTGAGTCCAGAGGTAAAGGCCTGCACGCCGGTGGACATGGTCTTGGAGTACACAGTGTCCTTGGCGGGGATGAGGGCGTGACCGACGGAGAGCATACCCAGACCGCCCAAGTCGGCGGGGGCGTAGAACATGGCGGGAGGGAAGCGTGCCTTGGCGCGGGAGTTGAGCGCCATCATCACACGAGACTGCATACGGTGCTCCGCCTTGGCCAGAATCGCCTGCAGCTCCTCCGTCCCCAATATGGCCTCCCTGTAGTAGGGGACCACCTCCGTCAGGAACGCGTTCCACTTCGCCGCAATGCTCTGAAAGGTGGAGCTACCCACCATCATGACGGAGCGCCTCGCCTTGTTACGGATCATGTTGATGTGGTCCTTGGTGACCTGCAGGAAGGCGCGGCAGGTGGTGTCACGGGTGCGATGATTGCGCAGACCCCACATGGATTCACTTTCCAAGACGGCATCCTCGGTTCTCGCGACGGGGAGCATGCGGACGGAGAACCCGGCCATGTCGAACAGTAGATTGGGGTTGTCTTTGGAGTACACACTAACAAAACTGTTTTCTTCGTTGATATCGCCAAAGGCGGGTGGCAGGCGACCGCGCAGTCCCACAGGACCGCCCTCGCCAAGTTCACATCCGACAAATACAGACGCATTCTCGCGTCACGGGGCCATTGTTTCGCATTCTTGAATCCATACACGGAGAGGTTCTTGGCACGCATCTCGGGGTCAACGTTGGTCTCCTTGATGTAACGCTGTCGGATGTCGTCCGCCTCATTCTTGGAGAAGCGGAACAGCATAAAAATTTCACTTCGGTATCGGCAATAGGCGCGCGTGGGGTGACTGGTGGCCAGGAAAGGATCCCGGATGAAACTCATAAAAGGATTTGGTTTGAGGGAAGTTCCCGCAATCTCTTGACTGCGCTTCGTACCGAGCAACAGCACATCAATAATGAGGCCCCAATACTGTGACAGGAAGGAGGAAAACATAAAGCCGCGGATCAGCCCCTTATGAGAGTTGAACTCCATGTCCTTGAAGGTCACGCGCACACTGTGACGACTGACGATGTAGTCCACCAGCGACTCATCCATGATGAGCTCTAGGAAAGGGCGGAAAAAGACCCAGTCCACATTCTCGTAAAAAGCCTCCATCAAATCTGTCCGGAACAGCACCACACTCTCTTCGTGCGAGACATCCCAAATATCAGGACTGTTGTTGATCCCCTCGCAGAACTTGTGGACGAGGTGGGGGGCGGGCTCCACATCGGAGGGCTTCACCCAGTTAGGGAACAAACGCTGCACATTCATCGCCTTGTACCACAGGTACTGTGTCAAGAAAGCGTCCACCATTTTTTCCGTGGGGGTGACCGTGTAAATTGGGTAGAGGTGCGAGAAGTTGTCCATGTACTCCACCTCCACGTCCTTGAAGCGGCGCTTTCTGGCGAGGGTGTCGACGATACGGGTCAGGGCTTCGTGGGGGCTGTTGAAGGCCTGCTCCACACGCGCCTGCTCCTCGCGCTGCTCCGATGTCAATCGGTTCGCAATATTGTGCTGGTCCCGCAGACGATTCAGCGCCAGTTCAAGGAGGGAGAGCTCCGCCGTCTTGGAGGGCTCCGGGAAGGAGATCTTTTTGAAGCCCCGATCGCTCAGCCAGTTGGCCATCATATTCAATATTTGCGGGCCGTCCTCGGGGCTCATGATGTCGGGGTCCTCTCCACCAATGTAACGCCTCTGACGCTTCTGCTCCTCCATAATCTTGAGACGAGTCAGGCGACCCAAGTTCTTCATAAAGGCCTGCTTGTCCACCGTATCCCCCTCCGCGATACGTTTGCGCTGCATTTGGGTGACCCGGATGAATTCCTCCGCTCTCAGTTTCACATACTTGTGGATTAGGTTTTCGATCGGCTTAGGGATGCCGTTGATAGACCACGGGGAGCCTTTTTTCCAAAAGTGGAAGGCCTCTATGAGGTGCTGGTCAATGGCCTTCAAGACGCCCATTTTGGTCGATTCGGGGAGCATCTCTCGCAATTCTAGACGGAATGCCTCTTTTATGTTTTGATCCTTATCGGTCTCTATCCGCTGTCTTGTGATGCGCTTTCCGGTGTACTTGCCCTTCTGCACTCGACCCTTCAAGACGCGATCGGTCAGATTGCCGAGGTAGCGCTGGAGAAGCGGTGTCATGCCTCGCATAAAGAAGATCCACACTCGCCACGAAGGACCCCACATCCCACAGCCCGGACCGCTGGGCACGCCTCCAGCGTAAAACTTGTTGAAAAGGACATACTTCCAACTCTGGGAGCGTTTGATCTGCCGCTGGGCACGGAGCTTGTAGCGGTAGATACCTGTCAGGGTACCGGCGTGACTAAAGAGGTAGTGGATGGCATCGGCCAACTGAAAGGCGTCGCTGCGACCAAGACGGTACATGACATGAATGTCAATCAGACGCTTCACAAACCCCAAAAGCTCTCGGATCAGGTGAAGTGCAGGACCCAATCGACTCTTTTTGATTTCTTTGGTGGTCAAAGTGCGGGTGGGTTTGGCCTCAAAGTTGTAATCAATGTGAACATAAGGGAGAGATTTCATATGGAGCAGCTGCACTAGCATATTGTGGCACTGTCGCATCAGCTGCAGCCCCGCCTCGAGCCAATCCATCTTGGTCTTGGCAAAGTACTTGAGCTCCGCCATCCGGTCGAGGCGACGACTCGGTCCCGGCTCCTCCTTGTCGAGGTCCTCCGTCGGCCTTCGATGGTCTTTGTGGAGACTGCGCTTCACATGGTGCTTCAGCAATTGTGTGTAGCTACGCTGAATCTCCTCCTTTTCCTCTCCGTTGTCCTCCGTGTCGATGAAGGCCGGGGGGTCCTGGTACCACTTGTCAGCCAGCGGCACGTCAATGCGTCTCTTCATACCACCCTCAAAGGAGTTGAACGGCTCCGGGGCAAACATAAGAGAGAGACCTACTTTGGTGTCCTCGGTTTCCAGCGGTAGATCGGAAAGAAAGGGCTCAAAGTCCTCTGGGATATCCAACTCCTCATCGTAGAGCCGTGCCCGTCGCACATGAGTAGAGCACAGCTCTGCGTCGGGAAAGGTGCTCTCGTCAAACTCCTTCTTCACCGCCTTCAGCGCGTTTAGCGAGGGGTGAAACGTGAAGCAGGGGAGATCGGGGTCGTCATTTTCCACAAGAGAAGACGCGGGGTAGTGATACGGGGTGATGGGGACGGACTCAATATTATTACTATAGAGAAAGGGAAAGGCGATCTGCCGCTCCGTCAGCATGGCGAAGCGCGGCTTCCTCGGGTCATCGCGGTAAATAATACGACGCACGTCGTTGAACTCGGTCCAGTCCTCCTCCTCCTCCTCCCGCTCCGCGATGGCCGGCGGGGGCTCAAATTTAGGGGCTCTAGGAATCGCCAGGTGCATCGCTTTGGCGGCGTAGAAGGACTTGAGGTCCCACAGGTAGAAGTAATTCTTGTCGACCAGGACGGACAGAATGGGGGCGGCCTGACGGTAAAGCGCCTCCATCACCTCTACCGAGAAGTAATACCCGTTAGGGCGGCGGGAGCCCTGAATTTGGTTCGGGGACACGAGGCGGGGAAAGGGGTCGTAGAACCAGTCCGCGATGGCCCCATTCTCTTCCTGGTCCAGGTCGTCCTTGAGGCCCGGCGGGGGGTCTCGGTCCATCAGATAGTCGCCATAGTCGAGAGGGGGTTCATTCTCATCGCCTTTGTGAATCACCCGCTCAAAGCTACCCCCTTCCTCCGCTATCTCCACCTTTTCCGTTCGCATTTTGGTCCACACGGAGCCCCACTGGGAGAGATACAGCGGCTCCGCGACCTTGGGGGTGTCGTCCACGATGGTGAGAACGCCTCCTACGTGGTACAGCACGTCCACATAGCGGACCTCCTCCCATGGCATCGGCATGTTCTCCAACAGCTTGTACAGGGCGAGGGGGGCGTACTGGAGCATCGTGACACACAGTTTGCGCTCCGTTTTGAACCGCTTGCCGCTCAGGTCCCCATTGTCCTTGACAATCTTACGAATAAACTCCACCGGTTGGGCGTCTTTTTTCTCCGCCGCTACTTTTTGAGATTTGTAGCCGAATAATTTGGTATTCTCCCGTCTCCATTCGTCAATCTGTCTACTGCGGTCCTCCAATTGGGCTGCCTTGTCGAGTTCGGCGAAAATGTCCGCCTCCGACTCGATGGTGCTCATTGGGTTGGATTACTTCTATAAATTTTCACTATCTTCGCAAGTCTGCAATAATAAAGAAATTAAATCAAAATTTATGTATACGTAACTACCGTTTTCTGAGTGAAGCAAAATCGAAATAAAGAGAGAGAAAAAGAGAAGGGTAGTTGGGAAAACAAAAAAAAAAAACAATAAACAATAATGTCACACAGAAAAATCGGGGAACACCCGTGAAAGGCAAACAAAACAAAAAAAAAAAAAACTTTTTACGTTTACTACTTAAACTATCATGTGTAACTAAATATTATTTGTGTGTATTTATTTTCTTCGTCATCTTCACTACATTTCAGGTATCGCCTTGAATACGTAGGCGGTGGGTCTGGACTTTTCATTCTGGACTGCCGCGTTGATCACATCGGGCCAGCGCACCTCTCTCTTGGTGCGGCGCTGCATGAACCGGAGGGGCTCGAAGCCGGCAAAGTTACCGGTGCGGGTGTAGTGACTCTCGTAGAACCACTTCACCGGCCTCGATTGGATACGGCGCTGCTTGCGGTAGTCGGCGTCCGGGGTGTCGGGGACGTGTTCCTGGTACTGCTCCATCGCCCCCGTGTTCTCCACCCCCCACTCCATGTTGGGGGCCCAGAACCGAAAGTCCGCCCACTCCTCCTTCCAGTACCACGCCCGCATCTCCGACATCTTCGCCGACCGCAGCGACCCATCCGGCTGGCGGATGACGAACCGACGGCGCTTCTCGTTGGTGGGGTCGAGCTCCAGCTTCTTTAATGCCTCGTGACCGACGTTGACGCCGATTTCAGCGAACATCCAGTTGTACTCGGACCGGTTGGCGTGGTGGCGGTGGGGGCCGGCCCAGGTGGGCATCTGGCTATACTGTTGCACCGGCTCACCGGTCTTGCCGATCATCTCGGGGAACATTCTTCGGTAGACGTCGTAGTTGTCCCCCCAGTAGTCCTCATAGTCCTTCTCCGTCTGGAGGAAGCGGTAGGGGTCATCCATCTCCCAGACGTTGGCATAACTCGCCTCGCGGCGGTTCACTAAATCTCTAAACAAGAACTTGTCGCTGTAAAAGGAAATCTTTTGTTCGGCGAACCGGAGCTTGCCGTAGAACAGCCCCTCCTTGCGCGCCCGCACATCACGGATCCACTCCAGCGCAAACAGACGCTTTGGGAGAGTCCAGTCCGGCTCCACACACGCGTCGTAGCAGGCCTTGAAATGGTGCCACACTAAAATCTTACGAACCAGGGTGAAGTCGAGTCCGTACATCTTCGCCAACCGTTCCGGTGGCCACCTCTCCGGTGCCTTTGTCCACAGCGCGAACAGCTCCGGGCCTAGCTCATCCCTCACCTTGTAGTCCTCGTTGATTTCGTACTTGAGTCGCTTCGACATGTCAAAGAACTCGGGGGTGCCGAGGGAGGTCTGGAAGCCGATGCGTCGCTCTAGCATTTCCTTGTTTTGAACATTGTTCTGCGTCAGCGCCTCCAGCCACAGGAGATCCACGTGCGTCATCACCGCCAGCAGGGGGCGGATCTTGCGGTCAAAGTGCTCTCTCAGACGCTGCATGCCGTCCTCGTCGAGCGACTTGAACCACTCGTTGAGAAACTGAATATAGTCACTAAACGAGCATGGATAGCCGGCGTCTCTATCGCCAAACTCTAACGAGGCCCAACGCTCCTTGATGATTTTCTTGATCAAGAGGTCGTCGTCCTTCAGTGCTTCTTTTTGGCCGGGGAGGGTGGAGCCGTTCAGCTGATTTCTATAGAGAGCGACCTTCTCTGCATTGGTGCGGCTAGGAAGCTTCAGCATTTCCACCGAGAGAATGTTTTGGAGGTACCAGGCGCCGAAGGGGTTCGCCCACCACGGGACATCGTACCGACGGTCCTTGAGGGACTGCGGCATATCCATGAAGGGCTGAAGCGCCTCGTCCATGTCCTCGGAGCGGGCGCGGTTCATCCAGATATCCCACTGGGGCGCCTCGAACGACTTCATCTCACTAAGGTCCTTGGTCCACACCTTGGGGTCACGCCACTGCACCGGCTTGGGGGGCTCGCTCAGCACGTGCAGCTTCCAGCCTTTGCGCTCGCGGGGTCCTCTCTTGGTGAAGGGGAACCGCCTCGACACCAGCGTTCTTCTAAGCATTTCCTAACTGGGGCAACTATGACAATGACAAAAGAAAGGGGAAAGGGAGAAAAAAAAAAAAAATCAGTAAATGATCATCTTAAAATTAAAAAAAGGGGTGTTTCACTTGTTTATAGAGTAGTTGATAAAAGAAAATAAATATATAAAAGTACATCTCCGTAATCATCGTCGATCGTATTGAAACTATTTCTTTTTTTTTTTTTTTTCGATTGTTTGTTTTTTAAAGCGCTGGTCTCATTTCTTGGCAGGCCAAAACCACGACGCGTCCGACACTACTAAATTCCAGCTGGACAAGAGGGAGATGACCAAGATGCAAAACACCAGCACGGGAATGGGGTACATGAGCTTCTGCTGATACGTCACCATAGGGAGTTCTAGGCAACCTAAAAAGACAATGTAAACATACGAGGAAAGTCCTACGAGAAAGAACGTGTTGGATACCATTCTAGGGACAAAGCTCGTCTTTAACAAGGCGGGAAGGAGAATATACGGGAACAGCTTGGTCCACACAAAGTACACGAAATAACCGTTACAGTGGAGGTCGAAACAGTATCGCCACTCCACCTCTCTCCGGACCTCTCCCACCAACGTGTCCCGCATAAAGTACTTGTTCAACAACGCTAGCAAGCCCGTTGCCGCCAGGACACCAAAAAGAAGATAATAAATCAGTATTTGGCTGAACAGGCAGTAAAAGAGGCTGAACATACCGCTGCCGAGGGCGAAATGATAGGCACTCACCTCAAACACGAAAAACAGCAGCTGCAGTACTAAAAACGCCGGATCGTCGCGAAAGTAATGATTCTTGGTCATATTACGCGCCTTGCTCATTTTGCTGACGACAGACGGCTTCGCTAGGAGAGAGTACATCTGGGACAGGGCAGAGTCAAACTCCATTTGATCCAACTGAACAGCCCTCCTAAAGAAGGGGGGAAGTTTGGACAGTGCACGGGTCAACCCTTCGCTCATGGAATTAAAATATAAATTGTATTTATATTTATATTTATATTTGTTAAATACACTTTGAAAATCGGAAAAGAGGGGGAAATTACAAAAGACTATATAAAATACTTTGACACCGGAAGAATATTGGCCATTAAATATTAACATTTAAAAATAATAATATTAAAAAAAAAAAAAGAACAGAGTATTATGCGGAAGTATGTACATGTACAAAATTAAGAAGTAATACAATAGTGATGAAAAAAAAAAAAAAAATGTGTACAGCTTGGTTAATTTTGTTATTATTATTTTTAGTTTCTCGTCCACGTAGTGTCGGAGCCCACGGTAACATTGTGAGATTTTGTAATAAAAGTGCTTTCATAATACGTGCGGCCAATATCGTTTCCATGAGTCGGTTGACCTGCCACCTTGTACCGCGGATCACGAGACCAGTTAGAGTTCCCGAAACTGGTGCCGTTGGCGGCCTTTGGATTATAAGTACCAGGGCCGGGGGCGGAGTTCGCCTGTCGACGATAGCCATCATCCAGACGGGAAGCCTGACCAAAAGTGCCCCTAGTGGAGCCCTCTGGTTTATAGCCGTCATAATTGATATTATAACTACGGTGAGGAAGCACCTCGGGACCTAAAGTAGGCTCAATTCCACGGTTGACAAAAGGTCTACGCAAGACATTGCTCTGGCGAGGGTAGAGAGACGGATCGGTGTCGTAAAACACGTTTTCGTCGAATTGTAGGGGGAGCACACGATTGCTGACGGGACCGAAACGTGGCACGGTGGAGTGAAAGGGTGTGTTGGAGCCAAAAGGCACGTGAGTCGGAAGAAGCGACCCGTCGTAGGCTCCCGGGCCCGGTGGGCCACCACCCGGCTTTGCAAAACGATCACTGTTGGAGGAGAACGCCGCTGTCCCCTTCCCATATTGCGGTTTAAAGCGGCGCGGCGCAATTTCACCTGTGTAAGAGCCTGGACCGGGAACATCTTTGACTTCCTGATTGAAACGGTTAGTGGAGGAACCGAATGCAGAATAAGCCTCACGCGGCGCGCTTCTGGCCTTGGGCTCTGTGTGATATGCTCCTGGGCCGGGGGTATCGCTGGTCTCCAGAGGTGCGCGTTTCGTTTTGGTGGCGAACATGGAAGAGGGTTTGTTGTCATAAATAGACCGGCCCTTTCCGTCCAAATTATAGTTGTAGGTACCAGGACCGGGGACGTCTTTGGTAGGGGCCAAAACACCACGGGAGCTATATTTTGCAAAATTCGACGCTTTGGGATTACTACGAGCTACCGCATCATAATTGGGTTCATAATAGCCAGGACCACTATAATTGTCCTCTGGGGTATAATTTTGCTGAGGTGAATGTGTGAAGGCGTGGGCTCTCGGATTTGCCTTTGTGGGCCAATTATTGTGTGTGTCGTAAGAGCCGGGTCCTGGCACGTCAGTCTCCCGCTCACGGCCAAATCTTGACGATTCGGAAACAAAAGGAACCGCACTGATCCCCTTCTTGTTAGGTCCGTTGTTATCTCCGTAGTCGTACGCGCCGGGACCGGGAACACTGGGATCATTGTCATAAATGGGTTTCCGAACGCTAGTGGAACTAAATGGTGCTTGACTGTAATTGTTGCGATATTTCACATCCGTGTCATAAGTTCCGGGGCCTACGTTAGGGCCAGTGGCTTTATAGGCATCATCGGGTCTCTGTTTGGACCGGATGAGAGGCAACTCTTCCACTACACTAGAGTACATTTTTACGGAACTACGCTATGCTAAAGATGAAAGAAAAATAAAAATAGAAATAAGGGGAAAAAAACAATTAGAGAGTAAAAACAAAATCCAAAAGGCAAAAAAAAGTTAAAGGGAAAAAAAATAACAGGATTCGCATGTAAACAACAACAACAAAAAAAAAAAATTCTATTACGGTATTTATTATTATTATTATTATTATTATT
>AUXL01000251.1:0-13327 GCA_000482185.1 Angomonas desouzai | reverse complement strand
GCGCTTCTTAAAATCAGGGCTAAAGAAAACTCGTCGAGCTGTGTTGGTCGGACGGGTTGTTCATTGTCCAACTATTGTGATTGTGGGTTCAATCAGTTTAATATAATCTCACTACTATTCAGTTTCTATTGTCTGAACTTTAAAGAAATGAAGTAAAAAAAAAAAAAAATGTGAGACGAAGAAAGGAAGAAATGTAAATGCAGCAGAATTTATCCTTTTTGTTTTTTTCGTAAATTTATTAATGCAACAATTGGATAAACAGATTATTAATGACCACAACAATAACAGCAACAACAACAACAATGACACGTCACTCCTTTGCCTCACCCCTTTCCTCCAAGGCGGCAACCCTTTCGTTGATCTCTCGTAAGGACCACTCGCTGCAGGCGCTGGGGGTGCCCACTACCAGTTCCAACGTGCACGGTCCGTTCCGCCCGGCGAATAGAACAGAGTCCTTGTCGTCGCACACATAACTCACGTAGGACAGCATATGATGTTGGTGGTCGAGCATGCGCTGCTCCTCCTCCGACATTTGACTTCTTTCCTTCTTTAACAGTCGGGTGTAGTGGTCTGTTTGGGGGATGTTGGCGCCACACTGGGGTCCCATGGCGTAGATGTGGTTGGCCATTACGTGAGGGGTGTTGAAGAGACTCATGACCCGCTGCTCGTTCGTCTTTGGCTGCCAGTCCCCCGCCGCGACGTGCTTGAGCTCATCGGTGAGATTCTTTTCCTCCGTGGAGGCGACCGCCACCTCGTCAAACACCTCTTCCCAGACGCGAGCCGGCCACTGCAATCGACCACCGCCACGAGGGAGCCAGCTGCGGGGCAGCACCATCGCCCGTCGCGCGAGATCGACGTCCCCCGCCCCGTCCGTCAGCGTCATACTCAAGACGTGCTTTTGGGTCAGGTGGGGCTGCCAATGGCCGACGGAAATGATGGGACAGCGGAAAAAGTGATCTAATTCCATCGCGTCCTCTGGTAGGCCTAAACCACTGAGAACCATTTCCGCCTCCTCCTCCGTATAGTTCTGCGCCCCCGCCACCGTCTGCCCCGGGGTAATGAGAAAACCGTAGAAGGAGATATTATCCATATGAAGATCTTCTAACGTTTTGCCCTTTTTCATTTCTTGTGTCATTTCAGCGATGGAGAGGATGTGGGAGGGGTCGGGGGTAATGCCGGTGCGGCCCTCCACCACCGCCTCGCTCCTCACCCGTGGTGGTTCCATAACCAAGGGAGCGTACTCAAAGTTTTCCCCGAGTCCTTTGTACTCTAGCAACACCGACATGATTTGGAGATCCGATCGCATGCGTTGACTGGCGTCGCTCATCTGGAGATAGCGTTCGTGCTCCTCCTTGGTCACACCGGAGCCTTGAAGCCGTCGGCCAGGGCTGTTTTCAATCTTTTCCCGGATGTGGTTCGTGAGGTACACCAACTCTCGATACAGCTCCCTGAACTGTGCGTTCAATATAGTAAAGTTCTTGGCCAGCGGCTCTCCAAAGGTCTCCCACCCCACTTGACTCCTCTCACGCCGAATGACAGCCCCTCGCTGGTATATCTTTTGTAGTTCCCGCAGGGAGGTCCGCCGCTGCGCCTTTCCTACTTCCTCGTCAAAGAGGGAGGTGTAGCCCTTCTCCAGGTAGAGCGCCATGGGAGAGGTGTAGTGAGGATGGAGAGCGTCGGCGTAGGAGGGCTCTCCCTCGACAGGCACACGGGCGGCCAGCTCCAGAAGCGAGGAGTGCGGCGCGTATTTTTCCAAAATATAATGAGAAACCTTTTCCTTTCGTTCCTTCCAATCTTGAAGCGTGGTTTGTGAAGGGCGGAAATGCGGTCCGCTGCTTCCTTTGGGGGTGCGGTGGCGCTGTTCAACCAAATCGTATTAGTGAGTGTCTCTATGGTTTCATCGGATCCATCGGGACAGTCCACAATACCGTCGCCCACCATCGACGGCGCGATCAGCTCTTGCATGAGCGTGGTGCCGTTCCGGTAGACGTCATAAGCGCCGCCGTTCCGTTTGTTGCCTCCACAGTGAAAAGGAAGGACGGGACCAGAGACGCTTTGCTGATGGGACGTTACATAGGGCCTCAGAATTCGTCGTCGCCCCACCGTCACGTTTTCTAACGCATCTTCGTAGAGCTTCACGGAACGCATCGCCTCGCGGTATTGCTTTAGTTTAGCGCCCGCCAGCAAGATGCCGCTCTCGCTGACCATGGAACAGGCGTTAGTGGTGAGCTCGTCAGAGCCGTCATAGCAGTCGCAGTAGTCATCCTCAAAGTAGGAAAGTGGAAACGTCTGAAGGGCAATGTTGCTTCGTTGCTTTTCATGCAGTTTCTTCTCGGTACTAGTGAGGAGGATTCGATAATGTGGAAAATTTGTTTTTGCCTTTTTGCTGGATTTTATCTGACAGAGGTCGAGAATACCCTGACGCTGCGCCGCGGTCGCCTGTCCCTCTAACGCCAAGAGACGAAGGTCCGATACACGCACGCCGCACCGGAAAAAGTGATCGTTTTCTTTTCCGTCTGCTTTCACTCTAGAAAACATTTCCTCGTCGACAAATACATCACTATACTCTTCTAATGTATAACAGTATTTCTTTTCCAAGTGCCGCGCGGAGGCCAAGTAGTCGTCGGCATTGTCGCTCTCCGTGGCGACCGGTCGTTTTTCTTTCTTTTCCTTGTGATCACTGGGAGCAGTTTCACTGGGAGAAGGCACATCCAATGTGGTCGGTCCTTGAATCCCCAACACGTTCAGTTTTTCCAATACACTAGAAGTGTAGGTGGCGATCTCATCAATAAAGTCAAATTCAGAGTCAAACACGGAAAAGTAGACCGCACTGAGAGAAAGAAGGACTACCATAATAGAAGCCAATATAAGTGGGGCAAGACTTCTCTCTTCCTCTCTTTGCTGTCTTATGCGGGCGGGTTGGCCTGCCCTTTCTTTTGGTTTGGTTTCTCCACCGTTGTTGGCTGGCTTTGCTGATCCAGATACTTTTCGCTTCCGAATTCCTTCCATTTTCAATAAAGTTTTTTACTAATGATGAAAAAATAAAAGTAAAATAGCACTTAAGGGGGAAAGGCGAGACGGTTGTAAAATGGTACTATTGTTATCATAAAGTTCAAAGTAAGAGAACGACCCACACACAAAAGGAAAGAAAAAGTCGACTAGACACAAAGGACAACTAATGAGGACTCACAATTCTCTCCCTCAGCCCGCGCCTGGGGTAGGGAACCGACCGGAAGAGGGGGTGGGGTTGGCCATCGCGAAGTACCCGACGAAAGGGTCCTTTACCAGCGGACCGGTGGCCTTCCTGAGAAGGTCCTCTACCAAACCGGTCGGCTTCACCCGACGGCGGCGCAGCTCCCCGTCTGTCACTTCGAGTGTGAAGACCCCCGGGGTTTGATTGCTGATCTCCTCCGCGGGCTGGACGGCTTCGCCGGCGGGAGGGGCGCCGCGGACCTTGCCGCTGGGGGCGGACACGGCGTAGCTCCCATCGCCGTTGAGCTGCAGGGTCGCCCAGTGGTCTAGCGCGATGCACCGCTCATTGGGGTGGCGCTTCAACATTTTGCCGACATCGGTGTACCGCGCCGCGTTATCTTTGACAGCGGCCGCATCGTAATGGGGGCAGAGAAAGCCGGGTAGAATGTCAAGGCCGTCGACACGGATAAAAATCCAAGAGACGGCGTCGGCCTCCTTCTTCTTGGCCTCTTCCACCTTCCCCATCTCCCGCAGCATCATGGACATGAGGAACGTTTTGGGGTTCGCAGAGTCGCTGTGACCGCTGGTGAACCAACAAATGGCCCCCGCGCTGCCGCCGGCCAGCACCACCTTTCGCTCCGCCGCCTTGCGCAAGATGTCGCTCAGACCCACCTCATTCCAGCGGCGCACGGCATAAAGGGTGTTACCGCCAGACACTAAAATAACATCGACATCCCCGCTGAGCAATTCCCTCTGTTCGTTCGACACCTGCTTAACCTCGGGGTTGGCGACGTTGACCGGGACAATGGTGCACCCCAACTTGGCGAGGGCATCGGTCTGCTTGTGGTAGAATTTGGGGAGGTCGTACGTCGCGGTGCCGAGAAAGGCTATTTTGATCGTTTTGGTGGCGTCGTTGGAGGTTTTGCGAACGAAGGAAACGAGCGCGGAGGCGACTTCTGAATTGCTGAAGGCATCCGAACCGGAACCGCAGAGAAAGGCTCTAACAGAATTCATATCGGTAAGTACTACTGTAAAGTGAACAGTGAAAAAAAAAAGAAAATGTTAATAAATTTTATGGTGTGTGTGTATGATAATTTAGACTTTGCTAGATATAAAAAAGTAAAATTAAAAAGAGAGGAGAGCAGATTTCGTCAATTGAACACTTCACAAAACAAGTCAAACAAAAAAGAATAGTAATTAATCGGTAGGCGGAGGTCACAACAGTTGATGTTCCCGGAGGGAAATCGCTCCTAAAGCAATGGTGTATGATCTATAGGGGTAAGGGGCCTCAACCGGTCCCGGTCTCCGCGTACTCGGGAAATATCTGTCCAATGTTAATCCTTTCCAGATGGGACTGGAGCTCCTCGACAAACGGGGAGGGCTCTCCCTCCGCGGAGGTGAGGCAGAACAGGTCGTACTTGGCTCGACTGAGCGCGACGTAAAAGATGCGCTTTTCTTCTTTGAACTGGTTAGAGGCGGTGTTGTGCACTGGCAGAGGGAACCCTCCCAACTCACACTCTGGGAGCACCACGCACGGCCACTCCATCCCCTTCGCCGCGTGCACGGTCCCGACGGAGACACTACCGGCGGACTGCACCGAGCCAATACCGTTGTTGGATTTGCCACCATTTGCGTTTTCTTCGTATTTGATTTTTAGTCCGCAAATGTTATCTTCGTCGGAGAGCACCGTAAACTGATCGACCAGACGCCACAGTATCTTTCGCGGGGTGATTTCACTGTCGCGATCGGTGCCGTCACTGATGTGACTCTCTATCAATGCCTCCTCCTCCTCTTCTTCGTTCATCATGGCGGTGACAATCTTTTCCAGCGAATTGAGCAACAGTGTCGTGAGGGAGACCTCTTCTTCCTCTTCCTCGTCCTCCTCCTCTTCTAAAACAGGCTTCACGACCTCTTGAATCTCGTCCGAGTCGGACGCATCCACGTCTATCACCACGGTGCTGTTGCTGTTGGCCCTGTCCCGCGGGTGAGAGATCGAGTTACTGTTCTCCGCGAAACTAGCGGACACCTCATCGAGGATCGACAAATTGGTGCGATTTCGTTTTCTGCTTTCCCCACTTTTTGGTGTCCCTCACCCGACAGTTGCTGAACTGGGTGTCAAAGCCGCCCTCCGTGGAGACGTGCTGTATCACCTCCTCCACCACCTTTCCGCATCGATAAATGAGGGACTTCTTCGCCTCTTTTTTATTACCGGTGCCGGCGGGAACAACGCAGGAGAGTCGCTGTTTTCCCTCCTGTATGGTTGCGCAAAACGACTGAAACACTTTGTACACCGTCTTTGGGAAGTTCCCCATGCGAGGAAACTTTTCGGTGGAAAAGTTATGAAAGACAAAATTCTGCATAACCTCGTAATAGTTGCTGCCGGTGCTAGCCCCGCCGGCGCTGTTCTTGTTGCCGAGGATGGTGGTGTCCATCGACAAGAGAAGACTGTTTTTTCGGTGGGGGGTGATACTTTTATTTTTTCCCGCGTTAAACAGCGCGGTTTCTACATCGACATTAGAGATGTGCTCACTTTTTTCCACCGCAATAATTCTCAAATAGCTAATAATACCATTCAGAAACGAGTTGGTCTGCTTTTCCACATTTCGCAGTCGTTGAAGCGGAATTTGGTTGCGCTCGAGTTCCTCCACGATCGCCGTCACGGTGCGCTGCGTTCGACATAACACGGCAATATCCCCAAAGCAGAAGTGGGCCCCGTTGCCGTCGTGGGAACTTTTACAGTTGTAAAAGTTCATCGTCCCCGACCGGCGCCCGACCAAATTCGCGATGAGTTTCACCGTTACGAAAGGTGTGGATGTGTTTTGCTTCTTTGGATGCAGTACAATCTGTCGTACCGCGGAGGGGTGGGGGACCTTGACGTAGGTCTGCTGCTGGAGCTGGAACAGGGCGTTGGCGGTGGCGACTATTTTCTCCTGACTTCTGTAGTTCACCGCCAGCTGACTGGTGAGGCTCTGAGGGAAACGCTTCTTCCATGTCTCAAAGCTGTTGTACAGCGCCCCTCGCCAGCCGTAGATACACTGGTTGGGGTCCCCCACGCACGACGCCCGACACGCATCCCCCGCGAGGAGGGCTAATATTTCCATCTGCACCTCATTTAAGTCTTGGAACTCATCGACGATGATGTGCGTGAAGCAGTGTCGCAGCACAGTGCAAGGGGTGACGTCGTCCCCGACCACACCACCCGCCGCGGTGTGGGCTAACATCTGATAAAACTTAATCTGTAAGTCCCCAAAGTCCACCGCGCTATACTCGTCGTGCAGTTTCTTCTCATAGTACTCAAACAGCATCGCGATTTGGGCGTCCTCACCGGCGGGGTTTGCGGTGTTAATATAAGACAGTTTGTTTTTGGCCCTCTGGATCAAGTTGGTGAGCTGACTGCACATTTCTCGTACCTTTCCCGCTCTGGAGGCCCCGTCTTGGGGGATGTGACCGTGCAGCTCGACTATTTCCTTCACCAACTGAAACTGCTTCGTGGCGTCAAATACCTCCGTGGAGGCATCAATCCAATTAAACCGACGCAGACACTCTAAACCAAACGCATGTAATGTTTTGATCTTTATCGTGTCAATCACACATTGATACTCTGGGGGTAAAAGGCGGCGAATCCGCTTGCGAAGGTTTTCCGTCGCCTGTCGGGTGAAACAAAAACACAAGATGCGGTGGGCGGGGACCTTGGCAGCGATTAGGAGCTGGCACACTCTCGCCGCCATGGTGAGCGTTTTCCCGCTTCCCGCACCGGCGAACAACAATAGAGGTTTATCGACGTCTGACTGTGCGGCGCAGACCTGAGAGGGGTCCAGCTGGCTCCACAGAGCCTTGAGCGCGTTTTCACCCTCTTTACTAGATTGTATTTCCATCTGTTCTTTTGTAATGAGTGTGAGGGGAGAGAATAAATGGACCATTTGAAGCATTGACAGCGAAAGAGGGAAAAATAGAACAAAAAATATCTCAAATAAAAAAAAAAAGTAGCATGATAAACTCGTTGAAGAGGAAGCATAAAAAAGAATGAGTGGGGAGGGCACTAGGCGTTACCTTCGTGGGTGTCCCCGGGGGCATCGCTATGGTTGGAAGGCGTGTTCTCAGCCTCCGGAGAGGGTTCTGTCCCGCCTGTCGCTTCACTCGACGGAGCGCCGCTCAGATCCCCTTCCTCCTCCCGCATTTGCTGCTCCCTCAGCGCCAGCTCCGCCGCGGCGTGTATCATGAGGAGACTAGGGCTCACGTAGCGCTCCGATACCCGTCGCTGGGGGACGGCCTCGGGGGAGATTCCTCGCGACCGCGACCCCCCACTACCATCGCTCTCCGCGGAGGAGAAGGCGCTATCCACAGAGGGGGGACTGCATCCCTCTCCCTCTCCCTCTCCGTCCGTGTCCGGCAGCTGCCCGTACTCGTTCATCTCCTCCATGTGAAAAGCCACATAGAGTTGATGTCCTTGCAGGCCGTTTTTTAACTTTCGGACGACAGTAATAAAATTGTTACGGAGGAGTCGGATCGCCTTTCGCCGTCTGTCACGCTCTTTGGATGTTTTGACAAAGTCGTAGAAAAGGTCCGCGCTGTACTCCGAGTCCCCGGTGCACTTGGTGACAATGATTCCCAGAAAATCGGGTGAAACCTCCGTGGGGAGCACCTCCACCACCGTTTCCTTCCTTTTTTCTTCCTCCGCAGTCTCCTCTGCCGACTGCTTTTTTGTACTCCGCATCGCCTCCAACCTGTCTTTATGGGCGAACCCCCACCCTAGAAAAGAGCCGCAGTTAATACAGCTACAGAAGCACCATTCATACCCCTCGAAGAAAGAGTGCTCCGCCGAGTACGCTCCCCTGCAGTACGTCAGAGGGGCCTCCACCAGTGACGGGGCCTCGCTGTCCTCCTTCCCGGCCTGGACAATGGGGTTGACGCGCAGCAGGTCAAAGCGGTTGGCGCTGGGGTTGGTGGCGGAGTAGGCCCAGACGACCTCGCCCGTCTCAAATAGGTCAATCTCATAGCTGTACACCTGCGCCGCCCACGCCGTACAGTCCTTTTTTACGAGGAGATCGTGGTAGGAGGCGACAGGGGCCTTGCAGACATCGCATAGCAGGACAGATAACTCACGCGCGGGAGGCGTGCCACTCTTTTCGTCGGGAGTTGGGGTTGACTCTTTCGGAGGGGATTCTACCGGTGCGCCACCATCCGCCGCGAAGCTCCCGGGCTCGACGTTATCACTTGTCTCTCCGTTATTGGCGCTACTCATTTTTTTTGTTTCTTTGTTTTTAGGGAAAAATAGAAAGAGAGAGGGGAGAAAAGTATCGCAGATAGGTTACGAATAAAGAAGTAAAAATGAGAAAATAACAAAATATTGAAGTACCTTAAAGTTTTCCTCTCTGTTTTTTTTTTTCACTTAATATTTTTCGGTTTGGGCTAGTTTACATAAGGAAAATTTATTTACGTTGAATTAAAGTAACTAGTTTTTTTTTTTTTTTTGTTGTTTTTGTTGTTGTTGTTTCCATCCCTTTTCTTTTATTTTCATTTACCTTTTAAAGTTACTCTTTTGCTGGGAATCACTCGGAGGGGTCTCGCCAGCTGACGCACCGTACACATGTATTCTGTCGGCTCAGGCGACTAGCACTGCATCTCACTAAAGAAGCAACCAAAAAAGGAAAAAAAAAAAAGGACGCTACATACACATCGACAAACATTTTTTTTTCTTTTTTTTTGTAGTATGAATTGCCATCAATAAGTAGAAATTGAAACGTCTGTGCGTCGCTCAGTACCTCGTGCGATCCGAGAGACGCTGGAAACGAGTTTCGTTGTAGTCCTCCAGTTCCTCGTCCACCAGTGCCCCCGGCGTGTGCTGCATCATCTTGCCAGTGCGAAGGTCACAATACCGATAACTGCCATTCAAATAATGAGAGGAGATACGGTCGCTGTTGTACGGACTGACAGAAGGCGCCGCCCCCGCGCTGTACGTGTGACTAAAGAGGTTGTCGTAGTCCCCACCCATCGTGCGGACGGGAGGGGCAGAGGTGATCTGGCGCCGGGGGTAGTTCTGCAGATAGGGGCTGTCGGTGTAGCGGCCCAGTGGCGTCGCCGACCGCGTGGAGAGCGTCGCGAGATGCGCGCTGTCGGTCATGTAGGTGTCATTCTTCCCGGGTTTCCTGGCGCTGCTGGCGTACTGTCCCTCCCTGCTCTTGACGGTGTTTTGACTAGGATTGACAAACGACCAGTAATTGTCCTTCCCCGTACTGCTCTTGGGGCGGTTCGGTGAGGCCCCCCGCTTCTTTCCCTGACTGCCGGTGACGCCGCGAGAGGAGTGAGGAAGAGGGGGATATTTGCCCCCCTTTGTCCTTTTTTGCTTACCACTCTTCTTGGCGGGTCTGGGCTGAGGGGTCTGGCTGAAGTCATCGGTCTGCGTATCGCGGTAGGGCACGACGTCATCCCAGTCCGTCGGCGCCATGTCGTCGTCCTGGAAGTACGGCATCGCTCTCGGCTCGTTGGCGTAGTAGTGGTAGTCGGGGTCCTCCTCCTGGTCCGGCCCCATCGCCTTGGAGAAGCGACGGTTGTAGTCTATACCAGCCGTGTCCTGTCCCGTCTCCAGCACCTTCAGCGGCGGCCTCTTGTTGATGCCCTTGTGCTTCACGGTAACCACAACCGGGACGGCGGCCTTGTCGGCCTCCTGCATGAGGGATCCGTGGCGGGACTGCAGGTGCAGCGATTTGCGACCGCTCTCGTTCTTTCGCGCCCCGCCGAGGTACTCGGATTTCCTTCGGTTTTGGTCCGACTCCTTAGAGACCGGCATCGCGTCGGGGATGTCGGGGTAAACGGAGTAGCGATGCGAAATGTTCGCCTCTCTCGTCGTTTTCTGCGTAGTTTCCTCGGAGCGGAATTTGTTGAGCTGACTGATATACTCTTGTTCCTCTCGCTCCACCATATAACGGGACTGACGACGGCGCTCCTCCATTTCGGCCGCCTCCTGTTCCGCCGTCATCGGCGTCACATAGGTGGAGTAACGCTTGGGCATCTTGTGCAGAGGGACGGGAGACATGCCGGACTGCGCGGCGTTGAGGTCATTTTTTTCGCTTGCCAATACTTCTCGCGTTGGCTCCATCATGTAACGGGACTCCCTGCGGCGTCTCTCCATTTCCGCGGCTTCGTGCTCCGCAGTCATCAAGGGCACATAAGTGGACTGCCGCTTCGGTACCTGATGGGGGCGGAGGACGACGGCGTCCGTGGCACGGCTGTAAATACTGTCTCGCTGTTTCGTGTAATATTCTTCCTCGGGGTAAGCAATGTACTCGGACTGGCGGCGTTGCCGTTCCATTTCTGCGGCCTGCAGTTCCGCCTCCGTGAGCTGTATGTAGGTGGACTGTCGCTTGGGAATCTGGCGATCGATGAGGGAAACCGCATCCGTCGCTCTGCTGTAGATGCTGTTGCGTTGACCAGGGAGTTGCTCTTCGGTCAGTCCAGGCATGTAACGGGATTGCCGACGACGCTCCTCCATTTCGGCCGCCTCCTGCTCCGCTGTCATCGAGGACACATAAGCAGATTGCCGTTTAGGGACGCGCTGACCGGTGACTGAAACGGTGTCCGTCGCCCTGCTGTAAATACTGTTGCGTTGGCCAGGGAGCTGCTCCTCTGTGAGCCCAGGCATATATTCGGACTGACGGCGCCACTTCTCCATTTCCGCGGCTTCTTGTTCGGCCGTCATGGAGGTCACATAGGCGGACTGACGCTTCTGAACTTGGTGAGGTCGTACGGCGACGGCGTCTGCGGCACGGCTGTAAATACTGTCCCGTTGCTTCGTGTCGATCTCTTCCTCGGGGTAAGCAATGTACTCGGACTGGCGGCGTTGTTGCTCCATTTCTGCAGCGCGCAGTTCTGCTTCCGTGGCTTCAATAAAAGTGGACTGGCGCTTAGGAACCTGCTGCCCAACGACCGAAACGGTGTCCGTCGCTCTGCTGTAGATGCTGTTGCGTTGACCAGGGAGTTGCTCTTCGGTTAGACCAGGCATATAACGGGATTGCCGACGACGCTCCTCCATTTCGGCCGCCTCCTGCTCCGCTGTCATCGAGGATACATAAGCAGACTGACGCTTTGGTACCTGATAGGGTCGGACGGCCACAGCATCGGCGGCACGGCTGTAAATACTGTCTCGCTGTCTCATGTCGATCTCTTCCTCCGGATAGGCAATGTACTCGGACTGGCGGCGTTGCTGCTCCATTTCCGCGGCGCGTTGCTCCGCTTCCGTGGGCTGCATGTAGGTGGACTGGCGCTTCGGGACGCGCTGACCGGTAACGGACTCCACATCGGTCGCCCTGCTGTAGATACTGTTGCGCTGACCAGGGAGCTGTTCCTCCCGCAGTTCCGTCATTAGTTCCGTTTGACGACGAAGGAACTCGGTTTGCATGGTGGACTGCTCCGACGAGGCGGAGGGGACGTGGGTGGACTGACGCTTGGGGATGGTGCGGTCGGTGACCGAGTTAACGTCGGCGGGCCTGGAGCGCAGACTGTCTCGCTGGCGCGGCACCATATCCTCCGTCAGCTCTCGCTTCGTGGAGTAACGCTTGGGCACCGGCTGGGAGGCCATGCCCCTCGTCTCCACGGCATTGGTCTGCATCGTCGTGCTGTGGGGGGAGGGCTCGGAGAGGAGGAGTTCCCCCATATACCGACTGTCCCGGTGCGCCACCACCACCTCCACCGGTTTCAGCGACTGTTTCCTTTTCGCAACGGTACCTTTGTTGTTTAGCTTAAAGAGAGAGGTTCTCTGCTTGACATGCTTCTTGAAGAGCTGGGCATCCAGGGGCTGGTCCTCGTCTTCCTCGTCGGTTTCCTCGGTGCCTTCCATATAATAGGTACGGCGGCCGCTGTCGTCTGTCGCGTAGTACACCTTGGGTGTGTGGCCACTGGATATCGACGCCCGCGCCAGTTCCGGCGGAATGTCGACCGTCTTATAGAATTCCTCTTCGTCTTCCTCGACGAGGGGGTGCAGAGGGCGGGAGACGGTTTTTTGCGTCTCGGGCTTCTCCTGTTGCTTGCCGTGGAGCGCCACCAGAGAGGTTCTCTGACGGACGTGATTCTTGTACAGCTGAACCTTTAGGGGTTCCTCCGGCTCTTGGTCTTCTTCATCCTCGTCGCTCTCAATGTAGTAGTTTCTACCGCCGTAGTCATCTATCGTGAAGAAGTACTTGGGCGTTTTGGACAGACTGTTGTCGACGGGGTAGTCCTCCGGCAGTCTGGCGGTGCCGTAGAACTCTTCTTGATCTTCATCGTCGTCGAGCATGGCGTAGAGAGGGCGGGGGGTGCCTTGGTTTCTCGGTACTGGCTCACCCAGCTCCCGGTACGGATCTTCCTCCTCCTGAGCCGTCGTTTTGCTCTCCAACAGGTCCGGCAGCACTTCCTTGTAGGGCAGTCGATCTTCACTCATCCCCCCAATATCGCCCTCATCCAGTTCCCGTTCAAACTGTCGATCGTCGGGGAGCCTGTGCTCGGGCGGCCGGTGGGTGTTGTAGATGACGGAGGGGTTCGAATTCATGGTGTACTCGCTGGTGGTGGTCGTGGCCACCGTGCTCCGTCGCTTGCCCGCCTCAGAGGACAGCGGGTCGGACAGCTCCGCGCCCCCAGAGACGACGGCGGTGGGGGACAGCTCTCGCATCTCAGGGACGCTGGTGCTGCTCCCTCCCATCTTGGTGGGACTGAGTTCCCTCAGGGGGAGGGACGAGGTAATGCCATTCACCCGGGTCAGTCCCGGCACTTGCGTCTGATAAGGAAGGTTTGTGGTGCTCATGGATGATATTTCTACCTACAAAAAACAAAACACAAACAAGTAAAAAAAAAAAAAGAAGGTAATATTATAAAATACCTTTGAGGCAAAAGAAAGGGGAGAAAGGAAAGGGTTGACATAATGGATCGCTACAGCACATTCGTACGTGCTGCGGGAAGACTTTTTTTCTTCTTTTTTTTTCTTTGCTTATATATGTATATATATGTGTATATTATGTTAGCGAGAAAAAGAAAAGGAGGAATAACTGTTGATAAATTATATATAAAGATTTTTTAAACAATAATAGTGATAATAATAATAAGTTAAAAAAAAAAAAAAAAAGAATCGAAGGGAAAGTAAGAGGACTGTGCATTGGTAAAAGNGGAT
>AUXL01000250.1:0-13338 GCA_000482185.1 Angomonas desouzai | reverse complement strand
AAGCAACACTTTCAACTCCCTCAGCGACAACGATCCCAAGAATCAGAACCACAATAACAATAACAACAACAGCAATAACAACAAAAACAATAGTAATAATAATCTTAGTAGCGCGAACCAAGCCAGCCCCACACGCACGTCACCGGAGAAAGAGGCACCATCACAGTCTATACCCCTCACGGATAACATCTCTGACCTCACCACCAGTACCAAGAACACCAACAGCACCGCACCTCCTGGCGCTTCCAACGCCAACAGTAGCAATCCCGATGCTGGCGCTCAGACGGTCAACAGTGTGGATACCGATAGTGTACTACGCCATGTGAAGCTAAAGCGAAGCCCTAGTTCCTTCTACACCTCCTCCACCAATTACAGCAGTGACTACCGCCTGAAGGAGCGGCGGGTGCGGTACGATAATAAAAATAACAGCATGAAGAGAAACTCACTGAATTTGCAAAACACCCTCAACAATGAAGAAGAGGAGGACGAGGAGGGGGAGAGTATGCTGGATACCACGGAGAACACGCTGCAGAGCAATTTGCTCTTGGATGAAACGGGGGATGAGGAGGAGGGGGTCGAGGAGGCGGGGGAGATGAGCAGCTGTCAGTACGCGGATGACGAGAAGATGCAGCGAGTCCGGAGAAACAGTAGAAGTCCCGAGTACACTAATTCACGCGGTCAGGGTGGCTCTTTAGACGATGCTAACAGCGCTGCGAGCGGTTCTCCCCGACAGCAATACTCTCTCCACAGCCAAGACGACGACGAGGAAGACAGTGAAAGTCATGTCTCTGTTTTGCTGGGAGAGGGGGAAGGGGAGAGTTTGGAGTACGATTTCATCCAACACAACAAGAACAAGGTGTACAAGAACAACATCAACCGCAACCCCACTGAGGACTTTAACTACGGATACGGTCGCTTTATGAATCAAAAATATTATATCAACTATGAAAAGAAGATCACCGTCGATGACATTGAGGGTGCAGAGGGAAAAGAAAAAGAAGTTGGAACCCACCGGAATAGCGATGCCTCGGAGGAGAGCAACGGCCAACATCCCCGTCTCCGACGCACGAGTAACGACTGGGCGACCTTTCACCCCATCCCCGGCACCGTGCAGGCCCACCGGAGCCACGCTTCCCATCCCACCCTCTCTCATACCTATTCCGGACAGAACCCCTCCACCTCCAACCCCTTTGGACACAACGGCGGCAGCTCCGGGGGTAGCTACTACAATCTCAGTCTCCTCAGCAACCACGCCACGGCGGGGGCGAGCAGCTCTAGCCACCCCGGCCAAAACAGCAGTCTCACGAACGGCAGCTTGAACCACAGCAACAACGACAGCCGCAATCACACCCCCTCCATCCCCGCGCTGGAGCCGACTCCCAAGAGCAACAAGGCCAGTGCCACTCTCACCGACGATGAGAAGAAGGAAGCGGATCGACTGGAGGAGGTGGTACTGCAGGGATCGAACGAGTCCTCCCTGCTGATGGAGGCCGCGGAGACGCAGAAGCCGGGTGGTGCCCTCATGGATGAAATTTTGCTTCTTTCTCAAATCCGTCAAAGTCACAATGCCAATGTGGGACGGAACGGGGGTGATGTGACCCCACAGTACCCACCTTCAAAGGCCCCTCTGACGCTTCCACCCCTCCCTGGCGGCACGGATGAGACAAAGGTTGGAGGTGAGAGAAACTCTCAGCGACCGCAGGACACCGATGAAGTGGAAAAGTCAGAGGGGTCTGGCCCCGACGAGGAAGAGAAAAAGGGATCGAGGAAAAGTAAGGCGTTCCTCCGACGATGTGGTAAAGGACTCCTCTTCTCTTATCCCACTGGTAACAGACCACAGTGAAGGCAGCGATCGCGAACGCAACGTCTCCGGGACCTCGTACGGCAGTGTCCAGCTAAGCCGACAGAGCTTAGTCAACAATTCAAGAGGCCACGGCAACTCTGACACCAAAGGCACTCTGTCGTCCATGACAGCGGCCACGCATAGCGCGGTGGACACCTATTCGAGTTATAACAGCGGCACTGACTCCTCCAGCGGGGCAGAGAAAAACAATGAGGAGGACTCAGACAAGAACGACGGTGGAGAAAGAGGGAAGAAGAGGAGATACGTACAGAGTGATTATTCAATGGATTCGGACACCAACGGAAGAGAGGAGGCTGAGCAACTACTGCGGCAGGTGCATCTCGCCATGAGTTCCTTCATCAAGGCCCCTAACAGCCCGACAGAGGTCGCACTCAGCTCCCCCAGCTTCACCAGTGGGGCGGAAAAGAGCGTGAGTGTGTCGCGACCGGAGGAGGGTCTTAGCATGATCGCCGTGACCAAGATTCCTCCCGCTCTGCGGTACTCTAGCCGGAAGAGCAACAACGAAAACGAAGACGTGACGAGTGTGGGGAGCGAGGTACTTTCCTTGGTGAGTGACCGACAGCAGGAGGAGGCCAACGACAAGCACGTTCACCCGAACATTCTCAGCTCACTCGAACTCAGCGATGACGAAAAGAAAAAGTTACTGCTTCACAGTGTCCGATTCGATCCCTCTTCCTCTTCCTCGACCCCACTGTCTACTCAAGCAGGACGGAGCGTTAATCTTATCGGCATGGGCGGAGATCCACTTTCCTTCAACAGTATCCCGTCCTTCCCCCGCAAGGTCGGCTCCTCCCACCGGTCTCACAGCGCTGGCTCGGTGAGAGCGGAGTCGGAACGGCAGGTACTCCTTCCCCCTGCACTACAGCAGGCGGTGAAAGAGAAAGCAGACGAGACAGAGAAGAAGGAGCAGAAGGAGGGGGACCATTACAGCTCCGATGGTACCTCCGATAAGGAACTGGCGGTGTTCAACCGTTTCCCTATCGACGAGGAGGAGGATGAGGCGTGGCGGAACGAAAGAATCGGCAAGACGAGCGGGGGAAAGCGAAAATCCCGCTCTGACAGCAATAACAACAATAACCACTCCAACAAGGTTAGCAACAGTAGTGAGAGCGCTGATGGAGACAAGGGTAAGACACGCCGCCACAGTGGCTCGTCAAGACGAAAAAGTCTCCCCAGTGGCAGTGATGCCAACCGACCCAATCTCTCCACCAAAGATCGGTATCCCCATGCCCTGTCCCCCATTGAGTTCCAAAACAGCATTGAGGTGTTTGTGCGGTCTAACAACTCCATCGACGTGAGTAACAACACAAACAGCACGAACCAAACGAGCAAGAAGAGTATCAGTCATCACAAAAAAGAAGAGGCAGTTAGACCGACGACAGACAGTCCCTATCCCCCCTCCTCCCACGCCCAGACAGACGCGCAGGGGGAGGACTCGAGTGGGTCTAGCAACTTTTGGGTGAGCGACAACACCGTCACCAGCGGCTTTGCCACCGACTTCACCAACTCCTCTGCCTACCCGGAGCTGCGGGAGGCGCCCTCTGAGAATGGGACGGTGGAGGTGGCACCGTCCTCGCTGAGTGACCACGCGAGCAAGGACGGGAGAGAGGGCGACGGCGGCGCACCACTTCTGCAGACTGAAAGACCTCCCATCCCCGACGGTGACGCAGCAAGCAGTGGGAATACTGAAAACACTAACACTGTGAGTACATTGGAAACTGCCGTGTCAAGCCGCAACAATGAACGGCTGTCCTCTGCGGTATATTCCAGTGCTGTGGCTGAATCGACGGATAGCGGTACCGCTGGTGGTGGCGGCACGTCCACTGGGACATCGAGTCCTCTCTTCCACTTTGCCTCCACCGCGGATACCAGCGCCGACAACAGTACGGACCCCACCTGGACGCGGATGAACCTGGTGAACTTCAATGCTACGGGGGGCACCGTAAGCAGCGATAGCTCCGCGGGGGGTCCTCGTTCCCCTACGTCCAGCAAGCACAAGGGAAAAACGCAACCCCCCGGCCTCTTTCCTCAATCCAGCACCAATGACAGTAAAACGCACACGCGGCCGCGATCAGCCTCTAACATTACAGTGCCAGTCTCTAGCACCAACGCGGAGGGCACCTTTAGTGCAAGCGGGAATACCAATATTAGTTCCCCCAGTAGAGCCAGTGAGGCGTTCGGTGAGGTGGCAAAGTCGTCGTTTAACCGTGACGAGGAACGCAATCCACTGTGCTACGGGCCCCCCACCGGGGCGAACCAAGGGCTTCAGAACGTGCATGCCCGTGCCGTCGGCAGTGGGTCCTCCTCCCCTCCCTCTTCCTTAACGGACTTTAGCCAGACCTACGCCACGGGGTTGGATATCAGTGTGAGTGTCATGTCGAACGCGAATTCCATCTTCAACAGCACGACTCGCTCTGGTGTCGGTTATGCGGTGAACTCCTCCCGCACCCCAGGTGATGGCCTCTTCCCTCGTCAATACCGCCGCCCCTCTCAGCGGTACATTTCCAGCACCGCCTTCTCCTCCGACCGCAGCCCTTTGCTAGATAATATGACTAACTCTGCTGAACTTCCGCCCGCCATAGCCGCTCTCCCACCCCGCACCCAGTCCACATCGCAGTCCTACCCCTCCGAATTTCCCTCCGCGGCGGCGTCGGCGTCCGTGCGCAGTAGTGTTCTGGGCACTGGCTCCACCCGCCAGCCCTCTCTCGCCAGCTCCTTCATCCCGGAGGAGACCACGTACTACCGCAGCCGCCGCGACAGTGGTCTGCGCCCCTCCATCGACTCGACCAGCGGCAAGTACCTCAAGAGCAGCTATTTCTAAGGATGCTACTACGTGTGAAGAATGCCTTTTAATAAAACAAGCAAACAAACTAAAAAGTGAATAGAAGAAAACGAATTAAAAATAAAATAATATATATTTTTTATTATTGCGTTGTAATGACAGTAATTCCTGTACTTTTATATATTCTCCCTTTTCAAAATGCTATGTATTATATCTTTGTAATCAGCCACTTAGGATGCTGACGACTTTTATAAACACTAATTCTTTTTTTTTTTTTGTTTTCGCCCTATTGGAATACTCACACATCACATCTCTTCAAACATTATTTCATTTCACTATACCACTTTACCCCTATACCTTCCTTCCATTTCCAAAGTTCTACTCTTTCTAAGCAAACAAACAAACAAAAAAAAAAAAGTTAAACAAGCAATGTCCTGGTTCTCTGGCAAGACTGAAACCGCCGTCGCGGAGCCCACCGTGGCCGAGAAGGCGACTGAGGTGGTGCAGCAGATCAAGGAGAAGGTCTCCCCCACCCCCGCCCCCGTCCCCGCCGCCCCCAAGTTCGCCGCCCCCGCCCTCTTCAAGGACTACAACAAGGCCTCGAAGGACATCCTCACCAAGAACCACAGCGCCGCTGGTAAGTGGAAGCTGGAGAGCAAGCACAAGTGCAAACCCAATGAGTTCGTCATCAACCCCTCCGCCACCAACGACACCATCGCCTGCGATATCGAGTACGCCCACCCCTGCGGTGGATCCGTCAAGGTGACCGTCACCCCCCAGGGCTATGACAACTACAAGAACGTCTTCACCTACGACAAGAACGGCCACAAGGTGGAGTACACCATGGAGCTTAAGGAGGACCAGAAGGTGCACATGGAGCTCAGCCACCAGACCGCCGTCCTCTTCCACAAGCGCGCCAGCATTAACGAGAAGATCAGCAAGCACCAGGTCGAGCTCGGCCTCGGCGTCGATGTGGCCCCTCAGTGCCAGGTCGGCTGCGGTGCCACCTACAGCTTCCTCAAGAAGGACTGCAACTGGAGCCTCGGCTGCCGCTACTTTAACCAAAAGTCCAAGTGTGAGTGCGCCATCACCACGAATCGGTTCAAGACCTACACCACCTCCATGAGCGGTCCCCTCCACGTCACCATCCCCCTTGACTGCCTCAAGAAGGGTAACGCCGGCACCGTCATGCTCGCCACCGAGACCATCTGCGGCAAGGATGTCCCTTTCAAGGCGTCCATCGGTGTGGAGAACAAGTGCCCCTTGTACCCCAACAACGTCATCAAGGCCAAGGTCAACAACGCGAAGGAGTGGTTCCTCACGTACGTCACCACCGGCGGCCACTGGTCCGCGGCCATCACCCTGGATAACAAGCTCAAGCCTGGTGTGGTGTTTACTCACAACTAAGATGAAATAAATAAATAAGAAAAGAAGTATTCATATTTATATATATGTAGGAGAAGGATAATGAAAATAATAATAAGACAAAATAAAAAGAATGGGAGAAACACGCTTTCTTTCCCGTTCTCATTTTGTTTTTGTGTTTTTCATCAACTTCTTTCTAGACGTAAAGGGTCATTGAAATGCTTTTTTTTTGTTTTGTTTATCTTTCTCTTTTTTTGTCGTTAAAATTTTATTTCAAAAACGAAACTTATAACCTTAGCGTAGTTTTTTCCCGTTCCCCTTACGTTCATCTTTTTCTTTCTAAAGTAGTATCTCACAACTTTTTTTTTTTTAATTATTATGTTCTATTAAAATCTATTAGTAAGCCTCTTTGCATAAATATACGCCTTCTGTTATTATTTCTCTCTTTTTTCCCCGCTCAACTTTTAGTTTTTTCCCAATCTTATTCATCAAACTATTACCATTCCTGTCATGTCTTCTTCCCCTATCGCCTTGAAGGACTTCGACAAGGAGAGCAAGGACTTGCTCACCAAGAACACCAGTGAGGGTGGCAAGTGGAAGGTGGAGTGCAAGAAGAAGGCTGAGAAGGGCTCCTTCTCCGTCAGCCCCACCTCCACCAACGATGGCAAGATGTTCATTGATGTGGAGGGCATCATGGAGAACGGCGTCGGCATCAAGCTGAACCTCACCCCTGAGGACCTCCAGGGCGTCAAGACCACTGTGTCCTACAGCTATCTGGGCCAGAAGCTGGAGGGTATCGTCAGCCGCAAGGGCGACAAGTTCGACCTCGAGGGCACCCAGTCCGGTCTCGTCAACCTTGCCTCTCTCGGCCTCGTCCAGGTGAACACCAAGGTCAACAAGGACATCGCCGACGCCTCTGCCACTTACAGTGTCAACGGCATTCTCATCGGTGGTGGTGCCATCGTCGACATTAACAACAAGAAGCTGAAGGAGTGGAGCGCGGCCGCGGCTGCCAAGAACCTCCCCGGCGGTGTCAACGTCAGCGTCCACACCAAGGAGCTCAAGGACTACACCATCGGTCTCTCCGCCCCCGCCCCCATCTCCAACGGCTTCACCCCCCGTGTCGCCTGCTTCCTCAAGTATAACCCCAAGAGCAAGGAGGTGGACGGTCAGGGTGGTGTTGAGATCCCTTGCCCTCTCATCCCCGGCAACCAGCTCAAGGTCAGCTGCACCAAGCAGAAGGACTGGCGCGTGTCGTACATCGCCAAGCTCCCCGGCGACTGGCTCTGCTCCGTCTCCATGGACAAGAACAAGAAGACCGGTGTCGTGCTCTCTCAGTCCTCTTAAAGAAGAGAGAGGGAATACAATTAGATCATAACGGTACACCAAAAAAGAAAGGAAATGGCGAGGAAAGAGAGAGAGAAAGGGACAGAGGGGGTCAGACTTTAAGGATAGAAATGGTTGGGGAAAAAAATTATAAAACGGATGAACCCACGCCATGAGTTGCCACTTTTTTTTTTTCCTTCTTACTAATTTTATAATAATATTAGCTAAAAAAACAAAATTAAAATGTAATCAAAATTTAACGCAAAATCACAAAAAGCAAATAAAAATTGGAGTATGCCTCCCTCTGTTTCGATATTCCTCATGCTGTATCTCATTTTCTGTGCTTTATGTTTTCTTTATTAAATCAAATGTTTCTTTTTTGTACTTCCTTTCTTTTTCAACAATTCTCATTTTTTATTTTATGAAAAACCACTTTGGATCTTAAAAAAAAACATGTTTTTTTTTCTCTTCCAAGCTAGTGGTTGGTGGATCCATTCATTCTCTTCGCATGCGTTATGTGTAGTTCTTGATTCATATTTTGTGTGGGAGGATTTTCTGCTTTAACTAATACTTTTTCTTCTTTTCCCTCTTTCGCCCTTTCCTTTCATTCCCTCTGGAGTGCCAACCATAGCTCTAAAGCCTTTTTCGTTCAAAATAACAGAAACAAATGGTAAAAGTAGACACGCTCTGTGTTCTTACCCGCTTCACCCCCGTGGTGGCCCTCGTCGCCGCTCACTGTGTCCTTATCTACCCTGCCGGCCTCAGCGGGGACGCGTATGTGGTGGCGTGCAAATGGCCGACCGACGACGAGTGCATGCAGCGGGTGTACTACTACGGCTTCTGCCCCGCCACCTTCACCGCCGAGAACGCCTATACCCTTGTCACCCACATCTTTGTTCACGGCAGCGCGACTCACCTGCTGAGCAACGCCTTCTCCCTCTCCTCCACTCTGCTCGAGTTCGGCGGGACGACGATGCGGGAGAGCATTGAGGAGACCAACACGGTGGTGGTGCTGCGCCGTACGATTGGGTCTTTTCTGGTGATGATATTTGGGGGGATGATTGGCGGCCTGGGGGCCAGCTGATTTATAACGACTCCAAGGTGCTCAAGTATCGGTTTGAGGCGAAGCGGATCAAAGGCGAGGAGCTCGGCGGGCGCATGGGGGAGGCGGTGGAGAAGGTGCGAGAGGCGGCCTCCTCTTTCCTTCCCAAACAGCCCTCCAATTCGGTGGTGGAGACCACAGGGAACGTCTTCTCCAACGCCTACCACCGTGTCGCTAATTCCTTCCATTCCTGGAAGGCCGATGCGCGCGTCAAGATTCAAGAAAAGGTGAATCAGAACACCTTTATGTGCGGGGCAAGTGCGGGGGTGTGCGCGCTGTCGGGATTTAACCTGGCCTACTACGACCGCCCCATCACCTCCGTCGCGATCGTGCTCCCAGAGATCGCCGCCATCACCTACGACACCGTCCAGTTTGTGGCCGCTCTGCTCTCCAACGGGGAGGGCGGCAGCGCCAAGTCCTCTGGGAGCGGCGGTTCCTTCTACTCTCTATTGCCAGGGCAGACGGTGGGCCACGCCGCGCATGTGGGCGGATTCGTGGTGGGAGTGGTGATGGGCAAGGTGTGCAAGCGGCTCTTTCCCCGGGAGAAGGCCAAGAAGTAAAAAACAACAAGGAAGGCACATTGTATTATACTATTACTATGATGCTTTACCCCTTTCCTATATTATCGTGATGACCATGTGTCATATTTCGTTAACAAAACACTGGACAGTTTCCGCTGTCGTATCGAATGCATTCGTTGCGAAAGTCAATTTGTTTTGTATACCAATCCACAAAAAAACGCTTATCGAAAACAATACTTTTGTTTTATTTGCTTCTTTGTTTTATCGTTTCCGTTAATCTGTATTGGTTGCTTAGAGTACATAACTTCAGAAATATCTGGCTTTTCTTTCCTCTTTTTCATTTTTACAAGTGAACAAGTCAGACACGTTTAGCGAAACTTTTTTTTCTTTTCTGTTTATTAGCGATGTCACACCATTCGAAAACTCTCTTTATCGCTTTTTCCCTTTTGCTGGTGGTCTCTTTTCCCACTGTGCACGCCAACTCTGGCAGCAGTGAGGCTGAAATGAACACCTGCGCCGCTGTCAATCGCTGTAGTGAGTGTGTCTACGACCCTACCGACGGACTCATGCCACCAGAGCTCAGCTGTGGATGGTGCGCGGAGGTGAGTCGCTGCATGGATGTCAACAACACAATGTTAACCCTCTTTACGACGAATGATGCAAAGCTAAATGAGTCGGCGAGAGAGAGACGGGATCGATTTTGTAAAGATCTCCGTCACCGTCGCCACCGCCCTAGCTGCCCGGATATGAGCTGCCGTGCGGCCTACACCACCAACAACATTTACTTTTGCCGTCCGGCGAGTATTATCGCCCTCGTCCTCGCCTGCTTACTGTTACCGCTCAATGTGGCTCACAGTCTCTGGACGCGCACCATCACCCAACTGCCCTGGGTCTATGAACCCCACCTCTCTCAGCTGATGGAGAATGAAAAGAATAAAGGCACTAATGACGCGCAGTATGAAGCAACGAAACGGGAAATTTCGCAACAAATTGAAAATGATTGGAGGACCACCTCTGCTAACCGTCACACTACCTATAATAATAATAATAATAACAGTGGAAGTAACCCCAGTACAGGCCCTTCCAATAGTCTAAAAATGACTCGAGGGAAGTGCCCGATCTGCAAGCGATCCAAGCCCAGCCTGCTCGGTCCCGGTGAGGTCTGCGTGTGGTGCAACACCGCCCGACTGTCCTTTCTCCCTCTCGTCCTCGGTACACTGGTCATGACCCTCATCCTTGTCTTCTCCTTTGTCCTCTCTCTGAAGCCGTGGTTCTCTGATATCTACTTTTATGTGTTGCTCTTCATCGGCTACGCCTCGTACGTCATCACCTATGCCTTCCTCCGTCACCAACGCCGTGTGTTGATTCAGCTGTTTCCCTCCTCACGAGACGGCAATTTGCTCACCGACGAGTCCATCGAAGTGGAGAACCGCGTGCTTCTACTGTTGAAGCGAACATCTTATATTCGCCTCACGCTCTTTCTGAAGGGAAGAAACTTGTTGGCGGTGTTCCCAGAGCTGACCCCCCTTCACCCCCGAGGCGCTCCTGCCGCCCCCCCCACCACAGCGGTGAAGGAGCCCTCCCGCTCTTCCTCTCGTCCCTCCCGTGTCCGCTTCCAGGACCCTAATCCCACCACCTCAGGGGCACGGGAGATGAAGGAGGTGCCCGCGGTACCCACCCAACAGCTGCCTGATGTGGTCAAGGTGCGGGTGTCAGAGGAGGGACAGGAGGACACGAACCCCCTCGCCATGAAGACCCGCGCGACACCCCCGCCCGGGGATGCCAGCCTCGATGGATCGACCTCCAGCTCTCGCCCCTATGTGCGTACCACGATGAACATTATTCCCGATCAAGAAAAGGACCCTATCCCAGAGGCTGTCCGGAAGGAGAAAAAGATTGAAACCCAACAGCTGCTTAGTACGGACCTGCTCAGTACACAGAATCGAAAGATACTGAAGGACACCCTTCAGCGCGATGAGATTGTGCTCTGGTGCTATCGCCCGAGCTTTTCTAAAGTGATGCGTGACTGTGATTGGCTTCTGGTCAACTTAACCGTCGGCCTTTTCTTTGGGGTTTGGATTAGTATTCTGGCGAGTATTCACGACAATCGTTTTGCCATTGTGAAGCTCACCCGAAACACCTCGTTAGCCCTTATCAGTATCGTTGTCATTGCTTTTTTTACGGTGATGTTGGCGATGTTGTTTCGAGGGTGCAGTCGGCTCTATCTTCTTACCGATCGACGGCTTATCACTATTTATGAAGGCATCGCCGCACCGATTATTACCTTTACCGAACTCTCTACGGTCAAGTATGCCTGCATTCACGGCTACAACGCCAATAGTTTTGGTGGGTTGAACTTTCTTCGTAGCTTAGGGGCGATGATCAAGGGAAGACTGATTAAGCTGCGTCGTGCCATTAAGGGAAAGATGACGAAGAGGGAAAGTGTGACGGTGGAGAACGACAATCATCAGGAGACCACCCATGAGGAAAGTGCCAGTCAAGCGGAGAATAATCAGAGTGTAGGGGAGAATGAAACGATCGAAGAGCACGCTCAACTGGTGCGTCAATACTACTACAAGCATCGAAACCCCATTCTGGTCTTTAGCTGGGAGGTCCCCGCCTCGGAGCGCAAACTCCCTCCTATCCGCTCCCACAACTTCACCGGTATTTCTGACATTAATGAGTTCTTGACTTATTTTAATATGGTGGCCCCCAAGCTGCCCTACCGACTGGAGCAGACCTCCGCCACCCTTTCTCAGCAGCGCAAGCTGAGCCGTGCGGTGATATCGGTGGTGCTGGTGTTTCTCCTAACCTCGCCGGTGTACACCTATCCCTACCCCAAGGCCGTCCCCAGCTTTCTTGCCTTCTTTCTCTTTGTCCTCGTCCTCGCCCTTCTCTTCTGCTCGATTCACTCCTCCCTGCGCACGCTACAGTGCACCTCCGCCCCTCTCGCGCAGGCCGAGGTGTGGGCCAAGGTGGAGGAGGAACAGCTCCGGATGGAACTGGAAGAGGGAGGGGAGCTCAAGGACTCGGACTCGGAGCATGACAAGGGGAGCAAGGAGGCGCCCTCCCCGGCAGACGGGAGCAGCCACAACGGAGAGGAGGGGCGCTGGAGAATACGACGGGAGGGGCTAGAGAAATGGAGGAGGCACCACCAGGGTACGTCAGTTCAGAGGGTAGTATGGCACTGCAGAGCTCTCACTCCTCCGACAGAGGGGACGACGGTAACTCTCCGCGGGTCGGCAGCGGCGGCCATCTCCAGATTCCAGAGGAGTCCCGGCGTCACCGTCTGCAGAATGCGTCCATCACAAAAGATAATAATAGTTCGTTTAATCATATTGACATGACCATGCTGAATACGTCCTTCACGCAGCAGAGCAGCCAGATAAACTCTCCCTCCGCCACCCAGCGTAATGCAGAGAATTAAGTGATATATAATGAAGTAAACTATTATCATCGTTATTTGGGTTTCGCGTTTTTTTTTTTTGGGGTGTTCCTTCTTTTCATTTGCTTGTTTATTTAATGTACTTATTATTGCTTGCTATCCCCCTACCCCCTTTCTTTTCATATTTCAATCCAGTAGTTTATTATTGTAGATTCCTAGTAGCTGGCCCAATATGCTGCGCTTCCCGAGAGGGATGCTGTATGGCGTGGGGGGCCTTTCAAGGGTGCACACTCACCATTACCAACTGGCCTTCTCTGCCTCTGCCGCCACAAGCCAGACCGATGACGCCGCCTCCACCCCTCTACCTCTCACACTCGAGCACTACGATACCTTTCTCGTCGCGGAGGAGGTGGACCTCTTTAGGGAGCTGATAAAGGAGGCGCACTTCAAGCACCGTGTGAACCCTTTTGTCCCCCATCAGCTACCCCCTGAACTGTACCCCAACACGATTATAGAAAATTATAAAAAGCTGTGTGTGGGGCATGGCGGGGCGGGACTGCGAGGGGGCCGAATGCACCGCGGTGAGGATCGTGAGAGGGAGGCCCCCGCAGTAGGTGCGGAAGGAGGGGAGACGCCGGAGATGGATGAGGAAACAAAGGCCAAAATTATCGGCAATGACCCCGTTCCTCCTGTCTACCTCTGTCGCCGGCAGCAAAAGTGGTTCTCGGAGTTGGTGCACAAGAGGACGTTACTCTACACCCCCTTCCACGGCCCCCCACCCCTCCGCTCTACAGGGGACCGCTCGATTCGGAGCACCACCGACAGTGAGGGGGTAAACCCCCTCTCCGACATTCTGTTTTACAATCACGCTCACTTTAATGACCGAAATTTGAAAATCATGTCTGGAAATCAGAAAAAGATCCCCAAAATCTCATCACCCTTGAGCCCGAGAGAGCCAAGTGGGCCGCCGCCCCGATCGGGGTACGTGCTCTC
>AUXL01000249.1:0-13419 GCA_000482185.1 Angomonas desouzai | reverse complement strand
ATTGTGTTACTATTGAAAAAATAATAATAAAAAAAATAAAACTAAAAGAGCAGAAATAAAAGTGTGAGTATTCTTCCTTCATCTCCCATTTTCACCTCTTTGGTTCTTAATCTGAGTTCTATTTCTGTTTCCTTATTCCCCCCTTTTTTTTATTCCAATTTTAGTTGATTCAAATGGATACTGACAATACACTATTCTGTTTTAGCTTATTTGCAGCGGGTTTCGGTGCTGGCTGGTATAGCAAGGCCCCCCTTAAAGTATGGTGCAAGAATATGCAAATGAACCTCCACCGCCGCCGGAATGATCCTCTGTGGCTACTGCCCTCCCGCCACTACCCGTACCGGTGGGCCACCGTGATTGGCCCTCCCTTGACCACCAAATACTGCACCTCTGATATCCTCACCCGGTGTGAGAAGGAGGGCGCGCGGTCAGGCTTCGTCGGTGGTAGCAAGCTGCTCGCCCATTTGCACCGTCGGGGTAAAATCGCCTACGAAGCGGCGTGGTGTCAACTTCCCCTTCTCCAGTCTCACCTCCCCCATGTGGTCCTTCTGCAGAAACAATCCTTCAATCTGTTGTACGACTACGCCTCTAGGACGCCGATATGGTGTGGCTACTACATCACCGAGGAGAGTGTGCGGCTGGCGACCACGCAGCCGAGGGGGACGATCTTCTTCTCTGATCCGTCCCTTCCCAAGACGGCGCAGACGAGGAATCACGAAATGCGAATGCCTAACTTCGACAAAGGGCACCTCGCCCCCCATGCCACCGTCGCGGTATCCCCTCAAGCCTCGCTGGAGGCTTCTTTTCTCTCCAACATTGTACCTCAGAATAGCGTCATGAACCAGGGCGTCTGGCGACACTTGGAGAAGGGATCGAGGGACTATGTCTCTGCCCGTGGGACAAGCGGGGAAAAGAACCTCTTGATAAAGCAGTTGATGCAGTTTTCAAAGGAAAAGTTTCAGTCCAAAGAGGTGCACGGCGCTCCTCTGTTGAACAAGTTCTTTGGCGCCAAGCGGGCTACCACCGGGGCGACCACCCTGGCGGTGTGCTGCGGTCCTTTGTATTCTACCCAGAGCAAACGGACGAAACACACGGCAGAGAAGACAGGGGGGAAGAAAAAGACTGCCGGTAACAAGAAATCCCATGGTAGGGGAGGTGTGTTAATCCCGGATGCAATGTATATGTTACTGTGGGATACCAAGACGAATGAGCACGTCTGCTTTATTGTCCCCAACAACGGCAACACAGTGGTGAAACAGACTGGAGAGGATCCCATCGCAGAGGCGTTAAAGAAGTACGTTGTACGACTGGAGGACGTGGAAACGCGTTTTGAGGAATCCAATCAGGCGCTCCAACACTTAAGGGGGCTTCACCAGGTGGGGAATACAAGTGAAAAGACAAGACACCAAAAGAATAGTTTTGTCTTTCGGTCCTTCTCCTCCTTCTTCCATCGCCATGAAGACCCGAAGCTAATTTTTCTGCCGCTTCATCGCAACTCGCTACGTCCCTGGTTGAGGTTGTCGGCCTGAGGTGAACATCCCCCCCTCGTCGATTCGTATTTCTTTCCTCTGATTATTCATAATGTATTGTACTTTTTTTTTTTTTCATACTGTTACATTTTATATTCTTTATTCTTTCTACATTACACTACATTCACCTTCTATATTCAATTGCTACATTTTCCCTCTAAAGGGCACTGTACCATGTTTCATTATTTTTGTATTTTTCACCAGCTCCTAGATACACTTTTTTTTTATCTTCTATAATGACAAAAAAAAATATATGTTTTCTTGACCTTGTTGTTTCCTAGTGCTGTGTTGCACCGTATATGAAGCCATGCCGTGATTTATAAAGCATCTTCAAAAAACTCTTTATATGTTATTATCCCCCCTTTCTCCCTCCATTAGTGTATGCATAGCGAACACATCAGTCATGTTTCAACCCTCGGACTGGACAATGACGCCTTAGCTAAAGAGTACATGCGCTGTATTCTCATCCGTGTAGAACCCATCCTGGCGAGACGGAGATGGCAAGTGGGGTTTTTGAAGGAATTCTATCCCCGCTCCAAGGGCTTATTAGGGTTGAACGTCAATCACGGCGCCGAGGTCCTTGTCCGCTTCCGGGCGGCACACGACCGAAGTGAATTCTTCCCCTTTGAGGAAGTGCTGTGTACGACGTTGCATGAATTAGCCCACATTCGGAACGGCAGACACGATAAAGCCTTTTGGGCACAATATTATCAATTAGTGTCCGAGTGTGAGAGAGAAGAGGTTCAGCTACTCCGCCAGAACAAGCTGGTATACCCCCGTGGCGTTGACGAGGGCGCATGGGATCCGAAGGACATCTCTCTCGCCGAGGAGCAGTCCCGACAATCACACGTCCTCCGACAGTATCTGACCGCGCAGACACAAGAGGAGACGACGGACTGTGTAGATGAGGAGATGGTGGCGGCTATTGCAGCGAGTCAGGAGAGCAGTGGCGGCTGGGTCTGCGGCCGCTGTACCTTTAGGAACAGTGAATTTGTGACAGAGTGTGAAATCTGTTCCGAGGAGGAAGAGACACGACTGCTGTTGGCCTCTCTTCAACCTGCGTCACAGACCCACCAGTGGAGCTGTGGCAACTGCACCTTTCTGAATGAGGCTAGTACCACGGAGTGTGCCATGTGCGGTGGTGGAAAATACACCTCCTTGTCGGACAACGACTAAAAGTGGAGGGTCGTCTGTTATTATTACTATTATTTTTGTGTTTATTATTGTTTATGCCTGCATGAATCTTTGGAGATATTTTTAGAACTTTCCATTTTGACCAGAGGTGGTGTTTTCGTGCTTTGGATTTTTCCCCATTTCCTCTCCCCTACCCCACTTTCCTTTCTTCTAGGAAACTTTTTTTAAACAACATATTTTCCCTTCTTTTTTTTTTTTTTTGTAGAAAACACTTTTAGAACTATGCAGGTGGAAGCCCTCCGTGATGCTCGTAAGAGTTTCACCCTCTCGGAGGAGATCACCACCCCCGCACGCTACCAAGACATGAGCAAAAATGATGTCACCACCGATCACGTCGACGTTCTCCAGACCGGCGTAAAGAAAGGGTTTCCCACCCCCAAACGTCCCAGTCGTGTGGAGCGACTTTATCTCTCAGTAGATGGAGTCGACAAAGGCATTGTGCCGTTATTCTCAGTGGAGGAATGCTATAGATCGCGAAAAAATCGCACCCGTCGTCCCTCGCTGAGCGTAATCAAGATGGGCACGCCCACGACCCCCTACACCGCCAAAGGCTCCGGCGCAGAGGCCAAGTACGGCATGACGTCGGTGTCTAGCATTTCAATCCCCCAGGACGCTGTGTTCTCCAGCACCTCTCTTATAGGACGTACCGCGGTGCCCTGTCCTCCCGGCAAGGGATACGTCGTCCAACTTCACATTTATGACTTGTCTAAAGGGCTGCTGGAAAAGCACAGTATGGAGGCGTTGGGTAAGCAGTATCCCGGCGTCTACCACTCCGCCATCGTGGTGTACGATATGGAGTTTTACTTTGAGGGTGGTATCGGTTACGCTCGACAGGGGCGGACCAGGTTTGGTAACGTCTACAAGACGGTGACCCTCGGCGTCACAGAGCGCTCCCTTCCCCAGTTCATTGACTGGGTGCAGGAAAAGGAGAGAACGACGAAGCAGCTACCGATTACCACCCCATCCGTCACAATTGTCACCACTTTTCCGCGGAGGCGGCGGAGTTTTTGCTCGGCGTGGAAAACATTCTCCCGGACTATTTGTTTCGGACGGTAAAGGACCTGGTAAAGGAAGACCTCGGCGCCGCCGTCAGGAAGTGCTGTTGCTGAGCACCCATGGCATCCAGTACAGTTGTGCCCGTTTGCTCAAGTCCCGTGTTTTGGAGCGACAAAACTGTATTGATGTTCTCATCAACGCTGCGACGGCCTGTGGAGTACACTGTCTACCCCCTACCGCTTGCGTCCTATTTCGGCTGGAGAGCCCCACCAAAACCAAAGAAGCGGTGCTCTGTATTATGCCTTTTGTAAACTATCTGGTTAAAAAGGGTTATCTTAAGGACAAGGCGGTTTCCATGATGGAGGAGCTGGCGAAACAGGTGTCGGGGCGGTGGGACACGATTGAACCCGAGTTGGTGAGTGGCTATATTGAAATCGTCAATCTCGTCTTGCTGGAGTCCCCTCACGTGTTCTGGGGTAGTGTGTTCAATAGTCTTCGTATTTGTGTACTGCAGAAGCAGTTTGCCATCGCACTTGTGTTTCATGAATCCCTCATTGCGCAACTACTATCTGCCGCGAGGGACTTCCCCCGACTGCAGCCGGTCGGCCGCCTCTCCCTTCTTCGTCTGCTGTGTAACCTCAGCAGCTCCACCCACGGAGCCGCCGTCCTGCTCGACCCTCGCTACGTCCCGTCGTGGGTCTCGGCGGTGGGCCTCGGTCTACTTGATGTGCAACACAGCGCCATCGTCTATACCGCCTCGTGTCTCGCCCTAAACCTGTCGAATGTCATTGTCATCAACACGAGTCCTTCCTTGAAGAGAGAAATGGTCTTTTCCGGCGACCGACACTGCTGCAACCAGCTCACTACTATTCTTTTATACAACCTTCGGTATCGCTCGGAGGAGACCCTCAGCGAACCCATCCTAAACATGATGTTACTCGCCATGATCCGTCTCATGTCCAGTAATAGAGTGGCGTTAGAAAATGTGAGTCATCACCCGTTTAAAATTAATTATGACGCTTTACTAAAGCGTTGCCGCACGAGCGAGAGTAGAGCGTTACTCTGCATCATGAATACAATGCAAGAGCTGTACGCATAAATTTGACCTCAGAAAGATAAATAATTACCTGTTATTGTATATCTATGGCGTTGCATTTTTTTGTTTGTTTGTACACTATCTTAAACGTACGGTTTTAACATTTTTGTTTTTCTCTGTGTTGTTTTCCTCCCTTTTCCAGTATTGGAGGTTTCCCTTCGCGACTGTTCGCTCGCACTATATAGGAAAATAAATTTTCTCCCACCTCTCTGTTACGTTAGCTTTTTTATATTTTTATATTGTACGCATAGTAAAATAGTAGAGAATGCTCAAACTAGCGGCGGTCCCGAGTATCCCTGTATCCTCTGTCACTCACAGTCTGTCGGGCCATTTTTCCGGTAGCGAGCAGAAAGAGGTGCTGGCGGTCAAGCAAAACGTATTGTGCCTTTACCGTGATGCCGGCGATGACAATCACACGCTGCGGTACATCACCTCTTCTCCTCTTCACGCCCCGCCTGTCGAGGTGCGCGTCTGTCGACCTCCAAAGAGCGACGTGGATATCCTGATCCTTCTCTTTGACAACTACCATCTTTCGTTTCTCCAATTTAACCCGTTCACGCTTCAGTTTGACACCATAGGTCTTCTTCAGCTTGACGACCGGCCTTGTGTGAAGCGGCAGTCTTCTCTGCCCGCACTACTCCGTGTTTCCCCCACCGGTTCGCACCTTGCCATTCTTGTCAACCAAGTAGATCTGTTCATCATTCCCATTCTCAAAGTAATTCACAAGGACGAGTTTAGTTTATCCGCCGCCGCCGTGTCTTCCCCTGAGACGTCCAACGCCGCCAAGGTGTCGAATGCGGTCAACTTGAATGATTGGGGTGACAGTGAAGAAGACGACGACGACAAAGAGAAGGAGGAGCCGTTAAAGCAAGAAAAGGGTGAACACACCTCTCCCGCGGATTCCGCCTGCCTTGACCTAGTCATTGTGCTGGGTCCTGTGGTGCACCAATCCGTCCATGAAATCGAGCCCTACTTGAGAAATGTGCGCGATGTTCAATTTGTAGAGTCTTCTGGAGAGCCCATCTTGGCCTTTTTGTATGAAAAAAATCCCGTCTGGGCCGGTCGTGTGCGACTCGTGCAGTGGAATATCGGCACCGTGGAGACCAATATGCTCACCTGCTCTGTACTGTGGGTGAAGCTCACCGGGCCGCACGCCAACCCCGATAAGCTCCTCACCATCAGCGAGGTGGACAACATCTCTTATAGCGCCACCCACATGGTGCCCCTTCCCGCGATGGGCAAGGTCTCCTCGGCGGTGTTGTGCTTTGCCATCAATACCGTTTTCCATGTGAGCACGAGGAGCAACACGTGTGTCTATGTCAACAACAATGGCAAAGAGGAGGTGGATAGTATCCGTTCCGGTACGGCATCGGTACGGGCGATGAAGTGGGAAGGGGGCGCCTCGGAGTGGCGGAACAATGTGGACTTTGCCAATGCCCTGGCGATACCCCTGACCGAAGGAAGAAACTGGGACCGTGTGCTGGTGATCACCGAAAAGGACGGCACCGTGCTAGAGCTGCAGCTACTGGTCGAAGGCGACGCCGTGGACCGAATCTCGGCATCTATCCTGTTAAACGGCTCCTTTGCCACGTCTATCGCCCCTTTGAAGGAGGGCTTTTTCTTTGTGGGTAGCGACAAAGGGGACTCTGTCGTGGTGCGTGTGAACGGGGGACAGTGGGAGGTGGCTCAGTCGATCACGGCGATAGGGTGTGTACAGGGGATGGACTTTGTGGATAGTGAGGGAGCGAAAACAAACCTTGGAAATGAACTAGACCCCTCTATCGAAAACTCCCCTTTTGCCGATCTCTTCCGGAACGCCTCTGTTGATCCCATTCCGTTAGACTACAATGGTGCGACTCGACTAAAAGACTTGGCGGTCTGTAGCGGGTATCGGAACACAGGGGCACTGTGTCTGCTTCGCCACACCATTCGCGATGTGCTGATTCGTCGAATGGACATGAACGCCATCTCTTCCTTTTTTCTCGAGAATGATCAAAAGAAGAGGGAGCGGGATGCTGACACCGCTGCCGCGGCCTTGCTGGTACTCTCTGGTGTGGGTTTCACCGTCTTGTTTTCGATTCGAAGTGACTCTCTCCAACACGTGAAAGGGGCGTTGAGTGACGAAGAACGAACAGTGTACGCGACCGATCTGCCGTGGTGTGCCGCTATGATTCAAGTCACAGAAAAGCAGCTTTATTTTATCTCTGCAGATGGCAAGAAACGGTTACATCAGTTCCAGTTGATTAAAGATGGTATCGAAACGACGGTCCTGTCGGCGGTTCTTCTTCCGGATTCCAAAACATTGTTAGTTCTCTTGAGCGATGAAGACTTGATGAGCTACGACGTGTCTGAAAGCACCAAAAACCCTCCCACCACGAAAGCCTTGACCAATGTTTCTGCCTTTAACTTTTCTCCCTCAAAAGGAGGTACGGTGTTGGCGCTACAGGGCAATGATCTCCTCTTTTTGAACGCCACCACCCTCAAAGTAAAGCGAATATTTAGAAACTTTTCCACCCTCCCCCCTGTGAGCTCGGAAGAGGAGGTCAAGGGAGAGGCACCAGCAGCGGCAGTTAACACCCCCAAGGTGAAGCACCTCCACTTGTTTGAAGGCCATGCGGATGGCGGAGAAATAGAGGCGACGGTGATTCTGACACTTTCCACCGGCGAGTTGGTGACCTACTGTCTGTGGAAAGCAACGAAAAGTGGCGGGTCGTCTTCCACTGCACTTCCAGCGCGCCTCATTAAGGATGTGCATCATCTTTTAGACGTTGAAACCGCAAAGGAAAACGTTGGAACAATAGAGGAGATGAAACGCTTAGCTGAATTGAAAGAAAAAATGAACGAAGAAACCAAAAACTCTCGCTTTTCCAGTGTTCGGCTCATCGGCTTTAACAATATCGGCGGTCACACTGGTGTGTACGCGTGTGGTCAGCAGCCGGTATTTCTGATTTGGAACCAGCGGTCCAATCGTCTAGAGCCCAGTCCGCATCGCGCTGGTGGGCCGGTGAGAGGGTTCTCCCTGTTCAAGTCGCGTCACTTCTCGGACGGTTTTGCCTACTGTGGTGAGGGCTATGTACACATTTCCTCTCTGGATGTATTTGGGGAGCCCTTTCAAGGGGGATGGTGGATGAAGCGCATTCCCCTCGGTGAGACACCCCACCACGTCTTGTACACCCCTTCCGTTCACGGCGTCTACATTACCACCTCCACCCCAGAGCCCTTCACCCAGCGAAAAGCCTCCTTTGATGTGCAGTACACCGTCAACGAAGACGGAAAAGTCGTTTCGGTATCCGATGAGCCGCCCGACTATGTGAGTCCGTTTTCCGGCTTTCGTGTGCCGCACAATGAGCGATACAAACTCTGCCTCTATTCTTGTTCGTCGTGGAAATGCTTAGACACCCACCAACTCGAGGAGAATGAAAAGGTACTCGATGCGACGTGCGCCACCATTGCCCGAGACACCGCATTTGACACGACCCCCAAGTCTACGGAGGCCCCTGTCTGTATTCTTTCTACCGGTTTCCCTCTCGCAGAGGACATTACCACCCGAGGTCGGCTCATCCTCTTTGGCACGAGCCGCAAGGCCGGGCAACAGCTACTCCGTAGCATCCACAGTGAACCTATGAGAGGCCCAGTGACGGCGGTGGCGAGTGATAGAGGCAACATTGTGGTGTCCGTGGGTGGTACCATTCGCGTCATGAAGTACGACACCACCACCAAAAAGATGTTGACGCATGCTTTGCTCTATGCCGGTGCCTATGTCACCAGCGTGTCTATCCTGCGGGAGTATATTGTATTCGGCGACATCTACCAGAGCACCACAATGGCGCGTCTGAGTGTGGAGAATCACACCCTCACCGTCCTTGGTAGGGATACCAATCCAGTCTCCGTCGTGACCAGTGATATGATGTACTATGACAGTTTGTTTGGGATCATTTCCTCTGATGCGGACCGCAATGTTTATCTGTATGGATATCAGCCGAGGGAAACGGCTCCTGGGAGCAACAAGGTACAGAACAGTATTCTAAAACTCACCGGAGAGTACCGCATTCCCGGGGGGTCCTTGGTGAAATGCCGACGATTACAGTCTCCCTTCCGAAAGGCCTGCAGTACGGCGGTGTACGTCACCAATCTGGGAGAAATTGGATTCTTGGTAGGTCTTAATCGACAAATGAATCAGCAACTTCAATTTATGCAAAAGATTGTGGACACCGCTGTCCTGCACACGGCGGGCCTCACCCCCAAAATGTTTCTAGGACTGAGTCAAGACGATTTGAAAAACATGTTGAAAGCGGAGAGCAAAATTGTCCACGTGCCACTCCTTTCCATGTTGTTCGAAAGCGATTTGGTGTCCAGAGAGCGCCTCGTGGAAAAACGTATCAAGATGGAAACCCTTCTCAACATTGGTGCCACCCTACAGAGTGAAACGACAGTACTATAAAATTTTAACCCCTTTGACATAATAATTTGTTTCACGAATAAACGAATGTGTTGATGTTGTTCTTGTTTACCTTTTTAATTTATGTGATTCCTCTGATCACTATTGAACTTAATCTTATTCCCCTCATTTTTATTATTTGATATGCAGTGGAATGATAAAATTTAGGCCCCATATCCACAAAGTACCGTTCTGTACTATTTGCGGGGGGTCCGAACTCCCTCGTCCCTCTGTCGCTCATGACACGGTGGGCCACCACCCTCCCCCTTAGGGCGCGCCCTGCCGTGACGGAAAAGAGGTTTATCTCCTCCTTCACCAAAGAGGTACTTCTAGAGGGCGCTTTTGCCGCATGGAAAAATTTGGCAGTAACGAGTGTGGCGAAGAAACCATTGACACTATCTGGTCTCTCCCGTGAGGAGGTGATGGCGGTGGCGGCGAGGCTCGACCGCTGTTGTGAACGGCGCCTCTCCTCCCACCCTCATCCTCTTCCATCGCTTTCCACCCCAGGTTCCCTTTTCTTGGGAGAGGACAAGGAAGACGATCTTCTAACCCCAAATCACCCGTTTCACGAAACAATAAAGAAACTATCCACGGAGCAAATAAAGAAACAACTGGTGTTTCAAAAGGCATTTCTGGAGTTGCAAAAAGTTCTTACAGTAGATGTAGGGATTCGCTTTTTCATCTGCTGTGGCACCGCGCTCGGCGCCCACCGGGAGGGTCACTTTATTTGTCATGACGACGATGTGGACGTTGGCATTCTGTTCACCGATCTGGAGAGTCTTGGAGAATCCTTGTACTCCTTTGAGGAAAGCACGCCCCCCGCCACGAGAGGGTTGCTCCACTTGCTCTCTCTGTTGACCCAAACCGGCGACTTTGTCCCGTTTGACATTTGTGGAGAGCTTCAAAAAGGGATGGAGATACGTCTTCTACATCTGTCGACGCAGATGAAGATGGATATCAACCTCTACTACCCACCCCTCGAGGAGGACGGCGCCATAGTGAAGGAGAAGGGGCCTTTTCTGTGGTCGGCGACACACTATGAGAAGGCCCTGGAGCGCCAACACGGCATGTACCGCTTTCTCCACCGATCCCTCGTCCATCCAGAGAGGGACCTCCTCCCCCTCCGGTTCTGTTGCACGGAGGAGAGTGGTCCCCTTTCTCACGTATTGGTGCCTACGGAACGGTACTTGGAGGAGTACTTTGGCGGTGACTGGCGCACCGTGAAGCAGTACACTTATAAAGACGGCGTGGAAGGGGAATTTAAAAACATTATTCATGAATAAAACCTAACCATGGTGGAAGGGGTAACGTTCCACCGTCATCACATTTATACTACTCCTTTTTTTTTCTTTTTTTCTGTTTGTTAAAATTAATAACAATTATTGGTTGACTTTTGGTCTTATGAATGCTTGTGAATTATTATTTTTTTTTTTTTTCATTTCTTTAAAGATAGGGATATATAAAGGTAGTTTTTAGTATATATTTTTTTTTTCACACACGGATTCTTATATATCCAGTTTCTATACACTCCTTAACATAAAACATACACATTACCATGTCTAAGCTCAACGCCGATGCACCCTCCTTTAACCCCGGTGCGGCACCCTATATTCCTCAGGCGGCGAAAGAGACCCCCACCCTAAACGCCGCCGCCTCTGAGTTTGTCCCCACCTTTTTGCAGCGCAAGCCTGAGGTGGCCCCCGCACCCAGTGGTGCGCCACCCCGTATCCCGCTCCTACATCGCCAGAACCCCATGGGGTCGGAGGAGGGAGCACCCTCCAAGGTGCCCATGCTGCGAGCACCGCCGAGGAACCCGGTGCCCTATCAGTACTCCCCGCCGAACCCGCCGCGGAACATGGGCCGACCGCCCAGTGGGGAGCCCTCCGAGGCCCCTGTGACCAATTCCCCCTCTCCCAATCCCTCCGACGGCGGGGCACAGTACACTGGTGGGTCACGCTACAACGGGGGCCAGCAGTATACCGGTGGTGCCACCCCTCCAGCCCGCCCTGCTATCCCACTGATGCGACCGGGTCTCACACAGACCGTCAATCGTGCCCCACCGCAAACCGCCCCACCACGCGTCCACACCGATCCCATGGCGCAGCGAGCGGTGCAAAGAGCGATCCCCCACCACTCCCACCTCCATTCCGCCGGTGCCCCCTCCTACGGCGCGAGACCCTACCGCCCCAACGGTCCCTCCACCGCCCCTTCCAATCCCGCCGCCCCGCGACAGTACGTCCCCTACACCCCTAGTTTCGCCCCACCACCGCAAAAAAAGGCCACCCCCTCTCCCGACTTTCCATTGGTCGTCCTCATCTTTGGGTGCCGAGGCTCAGGAAAGACGACGCAGTGTGAGGCGGTGGCGGAGCGGTACGGATTGCTGCATGTGTCTTCCGGTCAGTTGTTTAAGGAAAAGAAAAAGCCCTTTCATGAACTCCGTGAGATTGTGCGGAATCAGTTTAGTAATAGTGGCCTAAAGCAATATAATGGGTTAGTGCTGGACCGATTTATCTACTCTAGTGAGGCCGACGCGTACTACATCCAAGAGGCGCTCAATCAATGTGGTCTCCACACCCCAATAGTATTCTGGCTGCAGATTGACCCCATCGTAGGCCTCCAACGCGCGGAGGAACGCGAGGACGCGAAACAGAGTTTGGAGGCGACGCGGTTCCTGGAACAACAGGCGCAGTCCATCGCTGCCCAGTTGGCCTATCAGCCCGCCGGTTGCCTCAACGTGGTGGAATGCGAAAATCGCAGCAATGAAAACATTAGTAATGAACTTTTCAGCACCATTGACTCTATTTACCCCGGTCACGTTCGGAAATCCCTCCCCCAGCCCTCCATCGTCCCCGGTGGCCAGGCCCACTTCCCCATCTTTGACGATTTCGACACCTTTGACCGTCTGAGTGCCGAGGTGCATCAGTGCATTGGGAACCAATGGCGCACCGACTCCTCGCCGCTCTCAGTCATTGGCGGCTACGTCGACCGGACGTGCTTTACGGACCCCGATATGGCGAGCCTCATGTCGTCAATGCATGTCACCCCCAAGGTGGATGGGACCCGGGTGTTGGTGGTGAAGCACAAAACTTTTGGCTACATCGCCTTCCCCTTCTCCTTCAACGCCTGCTACGATATCAATCCACTGTTTAAGGGACTGAACTTTCCGAACTGGAAAGAAATGCAGATCTCCAGAATGAAAGTGCCCACTAACCCCACCATTGAACTCCTCTACGACGCGGAACTGCTCCTTGAGGACGGACACGCCACCTTATTTATTATTGACTTTTTGTTCATGCATGGGGTACTAGGGAAGAAGATGATATTTGACAAGCGGTATAGTGTGCTGACGGAGTGGTTTGACCTGATGAAGAAGAAAACCCCTGACCACATCATTAACAATGCCTCCGTGGTGCTCAAGGAGTACACCCCGATCGATTTGCTCCGCGAACTCCTCCCCCGCCTCGAGGACTCCCCCTACCCCATCGACGGTATCATTTTTCAACACAATGAAGGGTACCACTACGGCCTCGATCGCCGACTTTTTAAGTGGAAACCGCAGGCCGATTGCACGGTGGACTTTAGATTGATGGATGGGAAGAAGAGGGGAAATACGTGGTACTTCTCGCTCTATGTGTCGAGCGTGGGGGCGGATAAAAAGTTCAACGAGGTGGTCTTTCCGAATGCGACAGCGGTGATGACGAACGAGGAGGTGATGTCATGCGGTGTTCGCGACTCCGCCGTGTGCGAGCTTTCCCTTCGTGATAAAAATGTGGTGGACGGGGTAGAACGGTCGACATGGGTACTGTACCGATTGCGCCCCGATAAAGGTAGACCGAATAAACTGTCTATTGTTCAAGCCATCTTGGACATGCAACACTTAACCTACGAAGACCTTTGTCAACAGTGCGCTGAGGTGGAGTACACTGGCGGTCTTTAATCGGCTCGCTCCGTCAACTAATTCTTGTACTAAAAAAACGACATTAATAACTAAAATAAAAATACATAATTTACTTTCTGGATAGTGTGTAATATTAATTTTTTGTTAGGAGTAATCACATCACAAAAAAAAAAAAATCATTTTTCTCTTTTGAGGGAAATAACTGGATCTAATATTGCTATTATTGTACCCTTTTTTCGTTCCCTTCATACGCACACTAATTTGCTTC
>AUXL01000248.1:0-13434 GCA_000482185.1 Angomonas desouzai | reverse complement strand
CCGCGGTATCTGCATCCACCGCAGAGCCCAGGCCGGACTGCTCCACCGCGCTCTCGTACGCCGAGACCACCTCCCACACCTTCTTGGCGCCGCCAAAGATCATCGGGTGTTGCAGACGCCCGTCCTCCTCGGCCACCCCGGAGAGGTCTAATATGCTGTCCAGCAGCGGGTTCAGATTAGACCCCAAGTCTAGCTGGTCCTCCCGCTCGTCGAAAGGCTCGCGGGTACGGGGGATGTCGTCGCGGGATTGATCCGGCACGCGCGGCTTGGGGCTTGGCGGATCGACGGGCTCATTGTCGCGCACCTGACTAGGAGAGACGGTGCGACGGCGGGAGGAGGGCGGTGGGGGGACCTCCCCCATATCCGCCTCCGCCTCCTCGCGGGGGGTGACGACGTCATCCTCGGTGGGCTGCTCGACGTTAGAAAGATGCGCGGGGGTGGCGTCCTCGGCCGACCGGGCGCCCCTTTTGTTCTTGCTGAAGAGCTCCTCTCGCCGCCGACGAAGGGCTTCCGCGCCGCCGCTCGCGAAGCTGACGCGTGAGGTCGCCACACTGCTAGACACCGCGCTGGGGGACCGACGGGCGGTCTCCATGCTCTCGGACCGCAGTCGACGCTGCTTGATGAGGGAGGCCGCCTCGGCGTACTCGGGGGTGGTGAAGGCATCCACATAAGCGGTGCAGACACTTTGGCTCTTCTCAATGCCTTGCAGTAATTCTAGCTGTTTTATCTCTGGAAGATGATTACGCCGTACGTCTAATTTCGTCAGTTTAGGGCACACCTCTGCGAGGAGGACGAGGTGGTTCATTGCTCTCTCCGACAGGGCATTGTCCTTGAAGGAAACCCGCCAATGATCCACGTCCTGCAGCTGCGCCTCAATCATATGCAGTTTGATGAACGTCTCCACCACCGCCACCGCTACCTTGTCATCCACCCCCAACCCCGAGAGGTCTACTGTGAACACCTGTGCGCTGGTGGGGGCTGTCCCTCCTCCACCGGCGTCGCCTTCGCCGCCAGTTTTATTCTAGATTCCATTTTGGTCTGCCACTCCGCCACGCCCGCCACCCCTTGCCGGCGTAGTTCCATCGCGGCGTAAAAGATAAACTTATCTTCGATAACGGAACGCTTCATGGACAGTTTTTGTGTTTTGCTATGGGTGGTCGAAATTAATAGTAGTAATAGTAGTAAAAGATATTTTTTGTGTAATTCTATTCTGCCCTATTTATCTCGTGAGTAATAATAAAATAATTAAAAGGAGAGAAAGAGAAATTGAAAAAATCTAAAGAATAATATTCAAAGAAACAATTGGTGTTAAATTAGGAAACAGAATAATAAGTGAATAAAAAGAATGATGATACCAACTGGAGTGAAGCTCAGTTAAAAGGCATACCCCGTGTAGTTCAAGTATTTTCTGAGCAAATGACATGTGAAGATCTAATGTTTTTTATTTTATTTTTAAAGGGTGAATCGTGCACTCTAGACTTGGACGTTATCTACCCCTCGACCCCTAGCAAATCCCACAGTGGTGGATGTACGTCTCGCTGACACAATTTCAATACTTTGAGAATCTCTTCCCGCACAAACTGTCGCTGAAGGAGAACGTTCTCCTTCTTGTAAAGGAGCTCCAAGAGAAGAGGGATGGCCTCGTGCTGCCGCAGGGAGGGATCGCAGTCGAGGAGGAGGTGCGTGAATTGCCCCACCACCAATAAGTCTGTGCTCTCCCACTGCCGTATGGCGGCGAGGCGGTCCGAGTGCGGCTGCAGGTCCTCCACCACCCTTTCTGCGCACCGCTTGACGAGCGGGAGATGGGGAGTTAGTGCGGAGGACGCCGTCTTGCAGGCGCGAACGAGCACAAACAGATCGTTTGGCTTTAATGCATCACCCCCTGTGGCCCAATGGCGTAGGGTATACCGCAAGAGACCGTCGACAGACCCTTGGAGTGGGAAGACGTGTCCTTCCCCACCGCTGTGGTAAAACTGAAGAATGACAGAGACTTCTTCTAATGAAAAGGGCACTTCCGCGGTGCGGGTGCTTTCCTTGCACATGGCGGTGACCCGTTTGCTGACCATCTGCAACACCTCCTTATCGACGTCCATGAAGGCGGTCTGCAGAGCGGCGGAGAGAAGGGCGAGGGAGTGGCCGTCGATCGTTGAACCAGGGGAGGCCGTGAGGGTCCTTATCTTTTCCTTCGCGGCATAAAGCAGCTGAGAGGAGCGCACCCCGCAACGGACGAGAAGACTGAACAACTCGGCAAATTCCTTCGCACTGCAGGGAGGAAAGAGTTTCTGCGTGCTGTGGTCGGCGAGTACCCGGAGCACCTCAAGATCGGAGCCGTTCCTCACGGCGATGAGCTCCAAAGCAGAGAGGACGACGGGCAGTCGCACCACCGAGTGAAATCGAGCGATCGACTCTAGTGTCTGCGCCGCCACCGCCTCTCGAGGGAAGGCCTCGCGGAGACAGTCTAGTATACGGGTAGAGGAGGACACCACGGTGGCGAGCAGACTGGCGTCCCGCTGGAGAATGTTGCGGACGTGAATAAGAAACAGCGGCTTCGCGGCGGTGATGCAGGCGGTCTTGATCTCTAGGGAGCGGCTCCTAGTGCCACATTTTATTAGGCGCACGGAGACATCCAATGTCGCCAACTGCGTCACATCGCTGAGGCGGGCGAGGAGGATACCGAAAAAATAGGACTGGAAGACCCCCGAGCGACAGTACGCCTCGACACAAGTGGTGACCTCCTCCGGTGACATCTCCGAGACCGCGCGAATAATGCGGGAGATGAACACACCTAGTATTTGACTCCGCAGTGGGGCCTCACTGTCGGGCAGCCTCGAGAACCCCGACACGATGGGCGCAATACACGACACTGGGCACGACTGAATACGGGGGAGCAGCAGCACCGCCATTTGCTTCGGCAGCGACAAAAGTTCGGGCGAGGGCTCCACGGAAAGTAGCTCCGACGCCGCGGCCACCAAGCCCCCGTAGGCGGTGATAGGAAGCCGTTTGAGGAGTTTGTTGGTGTACAACAGCATGGCGGTGAGGTCAGCCTGTTCCTGCTTGGCCGCTGTGGGGTAGCGGACTCGGTAGTGCACCACCGCCTGTAGGAGCTGGACGCGGTCGACGATAGAGAGGTTAGTTTTGGTGTTATTTAAGGAAGAAATGAGACGGCGGTAAAGGCGAACGGTGACCTCTTCCTCTCCCGGTCCGCCGACAGCGAGGATCATTTCTAGTATCGTACAGGACTGCAGCAGCGTGAGATGAGATTCTAAAATGTTTAGCATTTCGACAAATATTTGGGTGTATTGACTCTCCCCTAGCTGACACAGCACAAGAAAGCTTTTGGAGAGTCGGAAGGCGGCGGTGCTGATGTGTGTATGATTGCTCTTGTCCCGAATGTTACTCATTACAGCGGAGGACAACGCCTTCAAGAGAGCGTCGGAAACCAAGTGAATAGTTTCACCGCGCAGCATCACCGACACCACTTCTGTCAGCTGCGATATCGACAGGGTAGACTTCTTTTTATCTTGAAGCAGCGTCACCAGGAGCCCATCTAGCTCCTCGGTGCGGAAGGTGTAGAGTCCGGCGGGCTCTGACGTCACGGGGTAATCGGTGTGTAGTTTATAGAGCAGCTTGCACGTCTGAAGGATCACCGAGGGAGACAAACTCTTTCGTAATGATTCATCAGCAGTCATAAAGTCCACGGCGAAGCTGAGATGGTTAGAGACGATTTCGTTGACGGCGGTATTGCGGTACTGAGCGGCCATTGACTTGGGGTGACGGGCGAGGGGCAGTTGTCGCGCCTCAAACGCGGTTAACACGGTGAGAAGATTTGTGATCGTTTTCTGGAAAAGGGCGCTAATGTCTCTACCACGGCCCTGTCGGCGTCGGTCGGCGTCGTATTTGGCCTTGATGACGGCGGTGTGAACGGTAGCGAGCTGTCTAGTACTATTGGGAGAGATCCCGCAGAGAAGGGCGCTGGAGGTGAGCTCCAATACAACGGCTTGGTAAATGGATTGCATCATCTTATCCGATGCCAAAGGGTCAGTGGAGCTTCCTGTCCCTGATGGGGTAGAGTCGCGCCGTGTGCTCGCCGAAAGTTGTTGTGTGAGCCGTTGAGAAACCCGTAACAGCAGCGCGGCGGCGGTGGAGGAAAGGGCGTCCTCCAGAGATGGACGAGTCTCCGTGGGAAGGTGAGTGTGACGGCTGTGAAGCGTCCCGATAAGTCGCATCTTGTAAAAGAGGCTATCGACAATATACGTCAGGGCTTGCACGGTGAACAGGATACCTCCCTCCGCTTCTAGAGCGGGGAACAGAGAGCTCATCAGGGTGGTGGCATGTTTCGAATCTCCCCGTAATATCAATTCAATGATAAAGCTAAGATTGACATAAAGCGTCTGGTTTGCCAGTAGATGCACCTCAGAGGCCAGGACCAGTCCCACTTCTTCTTCTTCCTCCTTCTTGCCTTTTCCCCTTTTCGAGCTCCTCCGGGTCGGACGGGCGGTCAGCGATGGAAAGTCCCCACTTAGCCGCTCCTTCAATGGGTGTTGAGCTCGTGAAAGTACCTCTGCCGACGACACCACCACCTTTTTCCGTTCTCGGATCAAAGAAGAAGTAAGAGTAGCACATTGCTGTTGCACAACGTCGTGTAAGCGGGGTGGAAGGGCGGCGTGGGCGAACGTCGAAGAGAACAAGTCAGCGGCGGCGATGAGGTCCACCAGCTCCACCGCCGATAAAGAGGAACAGAGACTGCTGTGAAGGATGGAAGTGGGGGAGAAGCCGCAGCACATGAGCAAGTAACACAGCTCGACGGTGGGACTGTGCAGGAGGGGACGCTGCACGACTTTTTCCATTTTTGCCAGTCGGAAGCACTCCGATTCGGTCTGGTCCAACAGTCCTTTCAGTGTATCCGGTGACTGCGCGAGGGGGGCGACCGCGGCGAAGAGAAGCGTGCATGTTTGGGAGAGGGAGCGAGCGGCGAGACTGTTTTCAGTGGAGACCTTGTTTCCTTTATACCGCAGCTGCTCCACACACTGCGCAATGCTTCTGGAGCAAATCGACTTCAACAGGTGAACCTCCTTTGCCGCCTTGCAACACACTCGTTCAATCATCTTCATACTGTTCTCTTCAATCGATTCAGTTAATGTCGCCGGGAGCACCAAAGGCATCTCCGTCGCAATCTGAAGGGTGTTCAACACCTGCGTCAGCGCCATCTCTATAGACGTCCCCTTTGGTATAGAAACCGCCGAGGCAAACGCCGCCTCCAGTTCTTTCGCTGCCCTTTTCTTGCGGTCCTCCAGGACCGATTGGTGAGTGCCCTCATTGCCCATTTCCGCCGTCACAGTCCAGAACACACACTCCAACATCAATTGGTCCAGCGGGGTTTGGGGAGACCTCTGCGCTGACTTTTTATGCGACTTTAGCAAAGGGAGTATCACGGAGTCGAAATACGAGGCACGCAACACTTCGTTTAGGTTGGAGACTTCTTCCGCTGTGGTGGGGCCCTTCTTTCCCCTTTTCTTCTTTTTGACCTCCTTTTCCATGGAGCCATTGACAACATCTTCCCCTTCCTCTTGCTTGTACCCATAGCCAGTCTCTAGGCGTTGAAGAAAGAGGTGGTAGAGCACCGTGACGTGGGAGTGACTGGAGGGAATCGAGTCCAGCCGACGGCCCGCGTCTTTTTGAAGAACGGAAGCGAGGAGAAGCGTCAGCTGACGGTAGTTGGGGAGTAGGGCGGGCTTCTGACAAACGACTTGACTGTAGAACTTGAGGATAGAGACGAAGGAGGACATACTTCCCTCCGCGGTGGTCAGGACGTCGTGCTGGGTGAAGCGGAGGGAGACCTCGGACTCGCCAGTGTAGATGTTCAGCAAGGCGTAGAGATAGGGGTAGGTCTCTGCTTCGTTCTGTAACATGGTAATAAGAGCGGTGCGCTGTGCCAGAGAAATGTCAGTGGGTGCTGTGTACAGACCCGTTGGCGAGGAATGGCCCGTCACCGCCGCCAGTCCGTTTTCCCACTCTACTAGTAGCACAGACACGTCCATTTCTACTGACTCCCCTGATACGGGCGTCGACGGTCCCTTCTCTGGCGGCGCTGGTTGGGCTTCAGCAACGGTGGTGGTGGGAGGTACCACAACAGGTATTTTTTCCCTTTCCTTTCCCTTTCTCTTTCTTCTAGGCTTCTCGTTCGTTGGCGCAGTCTTACTAGTACTTTCACTCTCTTCCACTTTTAGGCGACGAGGTCTACGACTCTGCGGTTTATTTTCCTTTTCATAGAAGCGGACGGCGGACAACAGAGCTGACCGCTGAGGAAGAGAAATCGAAGTTTGCGTCAAAGGACTAAAACGTCCAACAAAATGTAATGCAGAAAGCCGTCTGTAAAGCATCCTTCGCTACACCAGAGGATAGTAATGATCTAGAACAGAAAAGGAAAAAAAAAAGATAAAATGGGGGAAATAGTTTTTATCGTTGACGTAACCACAAAAACAAATGCCACCGAGTATAAATATATACCTTCTTTTATTACAAACATGACGGACGTGATTTGCGTATAATGAAGCAACGTAATAAACAACAAATCGGCCAATGAATATCGTAAACGACCAATTTTTTTCCCAATAAAATTCACTGTGAAACGGTGCTAAGCGGTTAGATTTCCCTTCCTTAGCACCGACCTTACATCCGGTACACACAAAAGGCACTCTAGGAAAGAGATAAGACTGAGAAGAACCTCATCCTCATGCTTTTCTTTCCTTCCCTCGGAGGGGATGAAGGGAGGGATGATGATGGCGTTATCTCGATTGAGAAGAGTGCATTCCTCGGAGTTGTCAATCATGATTAACAATTCGGGTGGCACTTTCAGTATTTTAAGATCCTTCACGAGGACTCTTGATTTTTCGCTAAAGGCGCCCTTGGCGTAGTCTGTCAAAAAGTCGCTCTCCCTCGCCGGCGGTGTGCTCCCGCCCTCTCCCTCCGTTTCGGAGGAGTTCTGGCGAAAGTGTCTTCCTTCCAATCCTAAAGGTAAAGGGGCGTCGCCGTCGCCGTCGGTGTCGGAGCGGAAGACTCCTTTCGATCCCCTCTCGTTCGCACTGGCCCTCGCAGAGGAGTAGGAGTGTAGTTTTCTCTTTTTGTCGACCAGTTTAGCGAGCTCCCCCCTCGACATGACGAGGCAGTTGCCCCGGTAGTACCGCTCCTTAATCACGCCGTCCACGTCAATGTGCTTGAGAATGGTGTCCGCGTAGGGGGAGGAGGAAGAGGTGAACAGCACCAGCTTGAAGAGCTTGGCAGCGGTCGTGAGGAAGTGGTGGACGTAGGGCCGCTCCCAGATGTGAAAGAGTTCTCCCCCAGAGGCGTTGGGGACGACCTCAGAGAAGGTGGGAGGGCCTCGCATGGCGGCGGTGGAGGTGGCGACGTGGCAGAGCGTCTCATCCAGGTCCAGTACCAATACCTTCTGTCGCGTGGCGGCGTAGGTGAGGACGTGCAGCTTCGAGATGCCCACCTCGTGCTTGTTTTTGTGGTTGGGGCTGTTGGGGTCGGTGCTGACACGGTCGTACACCCGCCGTCGGCTAGGGTGGGCGGAGGTGGTGGAGCTGCTGTAGTCCTCGGAGCGATCTCGTGAGGGGGCTGTGGTGTCTGGGCGCGGGGCGCGGTACGGCGGCGGCTCCGGGCGGGCGTGCTTGGGGCGCCAGAGGAGTCCGATCACCCGCTTGACGAGTGTGTGAAGCGGGGGGTAGTGCTTCAAGGAGACACACCGGTCGAGGAGGGGAACCGCCCCCACACTGGGAAACCATTGGTCTATTTCTCCCTTCTTTCCTAACAGAATACGGCGCTGAATAAAGACCGCGTCCGTCTCCTCCTCCGTGTCGCCCTCGCCCTCCTCCGCTGCGGCCTCTGCGTCCGCGGACCGCGATGCTTTAAGACCAACACTAGGATACATTCGATGGCTCCTTCCAAAGCAGAAAAGGCACAACACGTAGAGCGTCTCGTACAAGTGGAAAAAAGCTTCAAGGCCCTCTGTGCCGATGTTGAGCATGGCCGTGACTATATAGGGATCTATCACATACAGCCAAATCCACGTAAGAAATTTGATCATTGCACACAAAAGCAACGCTTCTCTACTACAGTGAACAGAATGAGAGAGAGAGAGAGGAAGAATGAATAAAATACACGAAGGAATGCAGAAAAAATAAAAATAGAAAAATGTCAAAAGTGTTATTCCCCGTACATGTAATAACTATTAAAAGTTACAATTAAACGACAGTTACTGTTATAATTCAAAAACGCACCCAAATCCGAAAGTTTTAAGTGATCTTTTCCTTACTTACTCCACTTCAAACGGATTTTCTTCCTGACCCTTCATCGCCTCTTCCATCTTTCTCCGTTTGCGGTCCTTCTTTTCTTCCTTCGCCGCCTTTTTCTTTTCTACATTTGCCTCCTGCTCGCCCCTCCGCTTCGCTTTCTCCACCTTGCGGGAGCGCACCTTGTACGCGTTCGCGGCCACCTCCTGCGGTGACTTGTGGATAGCGTTGTGGTAGAGCACCTCCCCCTCGGCGAACCCGTTCTCCACCTTCACCAGCTGCAGCGTCATTCGGGGGCCGATTTCTTGCAGTTTGATGCGGCACTGATCGGTGTGCTGACGGAAAGGCTGCGCCAGCGGCACCTCCTCCCCCTCTCCGTCCGTGTCCGACCACGCCTCCTCGCGCTCTAGGACTTCATCAATGCTCTCTAACGTCCCCAACTTTGTCGGTCGGCGGTTCTCCAACAGTTTCTTGACCGTTTTGCTGACCCCAGTCGTCTTGGCGTTGACATAGTAGTGACGCACCTCCACCACATTTTCATTGTGGTCGTAGTGAAACAGACAGATACGCTGAATATCAGAGTTCTGGATGAGCTGCACATTGATCGTGGGGAATAGGGCCTTGAAGGTGGCGTCGAGCAGGGGTACCTCTGGCCTCTTGAGGGCCTCTGGGCTGGTGAAGTTGTTGAGGATCACCACCGGCGCGTGCTCCCACACCTCGTTGCTGAGGGACACGGGGCGGCGCTGCTTGGCGATAATGTCGGACTTGAGGGTGAAGCTGAGGACACGGAAGGAAAGGGTGGGCCCGTTGAAGAAGCGCATGATACGGAGCGAAGTACCCTGCGAGGGCGCCGTGAAGAGCTGCAAATGAGACACACTGAAGGAGGAGGCAACCGAGACAAAGTCCCTCAGCGATTTGTTATTGCCGTGTAATTTCTTGCTACTCCACGGCAGAAAGACGTTACGCCACTCGTGCATTAAGGTTCGAACATGAGGGCCAACCTCACCGCGGTAGATGATGATCGACTTGGGGACGCTCTTGTCGGCCTCAGTGGTGTCTACCGTTCCGGGGAGGTTTTTGTTTCCTTTGCCTCCCTTGCCCATTTTTCAATTACTCGAGAGTTCAAATAGGTAATGATGTGCTTTGTAAGTGAGAAGAGAGGGAAGGGAAAAGAGGGAAAAAGGGACATTTAGAAATGCGCAATTATAACAAAGAAACATGAGAGCAACATAATACATGCATACGCAGAGGTACGTCGCCTATTTTTTTTTTTTTTACGCTAAATAAGTGTGAAATTCTGTTCGCTGACCTCCTTACTTCAACCAGTATCCGTGGTCCGCGCCCGCCTTTCCCGCGATGAGCTGTTCGTACTGTGCGGCACACTCCTCAATAATGCGGACCGCCTCTTCCGCGCCTTTTATCTCTCCATTAAAGGCGAATTCATTCTGCTTTTTTACCGTCCGTCGTTTTGTAGTTGAGGAACCAGTCGATAATACGGTCGCGGATCGCCGAGGGCACCTTGTCGAGGTGGCGGTACTCGCTGTCTAAGGGCTCGGCGATGATCTTCCAGTCCGTCTCGCCCTGGTCAATGAGGCCCAACACCCCTAGCACACGGACCGCCTGTCGCTCCCCCGTCGCGGTCGGCGTCGAGCTGACCTGCACCACGTCGATGGGATCACCGTCGCCGTTGCACTTGGTGTCGGCGTCAACGTGCTCTGGGTTCTCCCACGTCTTGGGGATGAAGCCGTAATTAAACGGCATATCGCCATAAGTGAAGAAGCGGAGAGGTTTGCCAGGCTCCTTCTTGTGAATATCTTGGCCAATCGGGTTATACTTTTCCTCCTTCAGCAATTCCATCTTCGCCCTCGTGCCTTTAGGAATTTCACTCACAAAAGTGTAAATATTCTGTTCCGCGCTACCCTCCGGGCGCAGCGGGAGATGGTGCCAGGTGGAAATATTAACACTTTCGGGCGTTTTAAAAAACATTCGCCACTCCTTCGTCTGAGGCTTACCCTCGATGGCGGGAACTATCGAGGGAAGCGAAATGGCGAAAGCAGAGAGAGAGCGCCGCATGAATATAGTATTGACTCCTTCCTTCTTTGATTGCTGTTAGATTTAACGAGAAGAAACGGTTCGTGTGCCATATGGGGAGAGAAAGAGAAATATTGCTCATTTAGAAAATATACAACGAGCACTGTGTTCACAATAAAAATACATAACTAATAAAAGGAACCTATAAGTTACAGCACACAACATCCCTTCTCACTGAAAGAATTGACGCACCACCGACACAATATTGGATGAAAATTTGTACGCCATCTGATACACAATTTTGAACGTGTGTCTAGCAAAGGGCACAAAGCTGAGGGCGTACCAGCCTAATGCCGCTACTTGGATGAGGGAGAAGAAAATGCAGCCTATCGACGTTTTTAGGTATAGAGCGCATATCAAAGTCAACACAATCGACACGGCGTACACACAGGCCGCCTCAAACCGGTTGGATTCAAACATACTCTTCAGCTGATTTTTGGGCCCAATGATAAAGCTGGTGGAGGAAAGCACAAACACACTACCCAGTGTCATAAAAAAGGCAAACTTTTTGGCAGTGAGGGCGATCATGGGTGCTAGACTCACCGCAAACGCAAAGAACACCAATCCCATCCCCAGCACCATGAAGAACCCAATGAGTCGTTGCGTGTACGTTAACTCTGACATCACCGCCAAGTCATTCCACAGCCAGTCTTCCTCGGGCACCTCTAGCAAAGGGTCCCGGGCGGGGGCGTCGCCGGAGAGGGTGGACTGCACCTGCCGCTTCACACTAGACCAGTAAGTAGAGAGACTGCCCTCTTCTTCAGCGTGATTGGGATGACGGACCGACATTCATGGGGTGATCTACTCTTGTTTACAATGATGCGTATGAAAGACATGTTGATGATGTGGAAAATATAAAGAGAGGGAAACATTGTGAAAGGGAATATTCTGTGACGCAAAAAAAAAAGAAGGCATGATAACAATTGAACTTTCCTACACAATTTCTCTCCGATAAATCACAAGAAAATAGTAATCGATAATTATAAGTTATCCGCCTCGTACTCCACTAGACCCCCGACGATAGTGGCCATCACCTGTGGCGCCGGGGACTGCACCCACCAGGACTGACCGCTGTCCCCCAGAGGTGATTGCTGGGAGCTGTCCAGCCAGTCGCCCGACCACACGGTGATATCGGCGTACTTGCCCTCCTCTAGGGAGCCGACGAAATCTTCAAGGAAGGCGCCGTGTGCGGCCTCGTACGTATAGCACCGAAGCGCTGTATCCATTGAGATCGTTTCCTGCTCGTTCCACACGTCGTGGTATCGCCTGACGCCCTCAGGAAGGGGTTTGCCGTTCTTCTCGGCGGCGAGGGACGCCATCACGTCCGGTACTCGAGTCACCGCGCCGCGGAGTCCGTCGAGCACATCGGCCGGGGCGACGGGCCAGTCGGACCCAAAGTCCACCCGAATTCCATTCTTGAGGAACGTCCCCCACATATAACTTTTATTCTTTCGGTGGAGTCCGATTAAAGGTTCGACATAGTCTCCGTCAAACAGTAAGTGACAGGGCTGCATGGAGGCGATGATGTGATTCTTCTTCATTCTGGAAACCTCCTTCGCAATGTTGTTGATGTGCTGGCAGTGCTCCACGCGGGAACGGGGGTTCTCGCGGAACTCAGAGTACTCGGAAGAAGGAGCGGACCGCAGCGCCTCGCCGGACTCGGAGAGGGTCTTGTTGATGTTCGCCACCGCCCTATCCCCGATGGCGTGCGCCACCACCTGGACGTACTTTTGGTGCGTCCTTCGTACCGCGGACTGGAGGTCCTCCTTCTGCAGTACCATCAGCCCGCACTGGCACTCGGGCCGGTCGGGGTCCGCGACGATTTTGTCAATCTCCGCCTGATCGAGGTCGCTGTTAATGTCCCCCTCCGTCACCACATCGTAGCCGTAGGGACGGTTCATGGCCGCCGTCTTGGAGCCCAGCGCCCCGTCGCCGAACAGCTTCACTGCTCCCAGAAAGAAAAAGGACCCGCCCTGCTCCGGTGGAAGTTTGGTGAAGCGGTAAGGCAAGGTAAAGGGATCCGTCCTGCCAGTGTTTCGCACAGCGGAGAACATCTCTGAGACCGCGTCCAACATATCCAGAGGGACGCCGTAGCGGATTCGCAACCGCAACGCGCCCTCTTCCTCTTTATTCGCCAGGAACTCCACATCGGAGGTGTTGTCCTTGAAGCGCGTGGACAGCATGGAAAAAACGGTGGTGAACCCCCGGGAAAGGTAATACTCAGAGGCCGAGACCAGCGCCTTCTCCTTGGTAGCGACGGTGTCGGAGATGGGGAAGTAGCGGGAGACGGCCAAGATGGCGTTGTCTCTCAAAATGCCGTTAGGGACACCGTTTTCATCCAACTCCACACGCCCTCCTGTCACTTGGCGGATAAGCGGCGTCGCATCGTCGGACCCCTCCAGTACGTGACAGCACCGTAGCGCGGCGGTGTTCAACACGCACGAGTGGACGTCTTTTCGGTAGAGCACGATGGGCACCTCCGCGCTCACGGCGTCCAGCCAATCCCGCGTGGGACTCTCCCCCAGCACCGACTCGCTCCACCCCCCACCGACGATCCACTCGCCCCCCGCGGCGTCGTACCGTGTGTCGTAGTACGTCTGCAGGATGGCGATGAGCTCCTCCTTGGAGCAGGCGTGGTCAAAGTTGGGGTTGTTGATGGAGCGACCCCCGTCGAGGAAGTGCGCGTGTGACTCGATGAAGCCTGGGTAAAGGGTGTACTTTCCCTGGCAGTCAATGACACGTGCGGCGGGGGAGCGCTTACGGCCCCCTTCCACCGGCATCTCCAGGGCATCTGACGCCAGTCCTTGCTTTAGCTCCTCAAAGGTGTCCAGCACTTTCTCCGCGGAGCTGATCAAATGAATACGACCATCTTTAACCAGAATGGAGTTGGTATCTGCGTCGTAGGTGGAGGGGGGCCTCTGAATCCAACGCTGGGGGCACTCTTGTAGATGGCTTTGGCGTTGACAAGGGCTAGTAGAGACCTCATGGAGAGAGTGGAAATGGATTTAANGTATGATTATGCTTCTATGCAACTCTACAAGTAGACAGACAA
>AUXL01000247.1:0-13440 GCA_000482185.1 Angomonas desouzai | reverse complement strand
AATAAAAGCTGTGAAGAAAACTTTTTTATTTATTTATTTTATCTTTAACGATATCATTTTTATTTTTATTAATATACTCCGTCCTTTCGTTTTTTTTTTTTAGCGCACTTTCCAGTCCCTCCTCCACCCTGTACATGACAGGGTAAACGAAAAAAAACAAGTAAAGAGAAAACAAACACGATGGACCGGCCATATAATATCCTTTACTGAAGGTGGACTACGATAGGAATTATTATTATTATTATTATTATTACAATGTTTTGGGGAACTGCATCTGATACAACTTGTGCTGCAGATCGCAGCTCTTGGAGAAGGCCAGCGTCACCCCCGCCACCCGACTCGACCGCACGAGCATGCGGTTGACATTCCCTACATCCACCGAGTCCACATAGCACCGACAGGGCCGTTTGTTAATATCCAAGACTTCAAACTCGACTTGGTCTTCTTGGTCGAGGTGGGCGGGGCGCCACTGCGCGGGAGAGACGACGTTGCTGCCCACCACCTGAATAAGAGGGGTGCCGACGGGGACCGGAGAGGCACCGAGGGCTTGACTATAGGCCGTACTACCCGCAGCGGTGGACACCAACACACCGTCCCCTCTTAGCCGCCGAATGCGTTCTTCGCCATTGACAAGAATACGAATCAGTGCGGTCTGACCGCTCGACCGTTCCATCCAGGCGTCGTTGAAGGCCAACTCGGACAGCATCACCCGCTCCCCCGTCTCTGTTTCTTGCTCCGCCTGGCAGTAGAGCATCGTGGTGGTGTGCAGCTTCAGGGGGAAGGAGAAGAGCTCTTCTAGAGTGGAGCAGTCGTTGAGGAGGTATCCGACGTGACCGGCGTTGACGCCATAAAAGGGAATAAAACGGTCCCAGTTGCGACGGATGCAATGCATCATATAACCATCTCCGCCAATGGGCACAATAAGATCGGGCTGTTGATTGGGGTCCTTGGACTGAAACACTTTTAACTTTTCGTACTGTTCTCGGGCGAGCAGATTGTTCTTATCATAGTGTAATTCAAGACGGGGGATGACACCGCCGAACGTCATACTCACGCTTTCCTTCGTCGGGGCGCGTCGGTTGTTGGACGGGGAAACACCAATCGAGGCGAGATAACCATTATAAGCCGCCGTGCCGTACGTCGTCGTATCCTTGTTGCTTTCGTTGTTGGCGCGGAACGAGCCGTTAAACTGCTTTCGAGAGTCCTTGTACAATCCGTGGGTTTCTACATACCGTAGCACGACATCCGATAAAATCGTTTTGGCGTCGATTTCTCTCTCCCACATGGCATGGCGGACGTCGGCGCCGGTGGTACGGACGATGGGGTGGACCTCCACCATAGGGACCAGACCGTTCGTGAACTGGGCATCGGTGCAGCTCTGCTCGGTGTTCTGATATTGAAAAATGTGCGGTGGGTAGAGCTCCTCGATGAGCTCGCGGACGGTACGGGGGGCGAGACGGTGATAAGTGCGGACCAACGCCTTGTACTCCTCTTCCTCCTCCTCTTCGTGTTCCTTGGCTTCTTTTTCTAGCCGTTCCTTTTCCCTTTGCTTCGCCGCCTCGTCCTCTTTTAGGCGTAGCGCTATCTCTGCCTCCCGCTCCTTCCGACGGGCCTCTCTTTCTTGATGAATCTGATCGTCCTGCTCCTTGAAAAAAGTGTCCGACATGACATCCAAATCGGTGTCACAGTTCTCGACGTGGGTGGGGTGCAGCATGTCTTCCAAGTCCGCGCGCACCTGACTGAGTTGCTCAAACAGCTCCTTTGGGAGATCGCTGTCCTCGGGGATACAGGTACAGTCATGCGCGTCCTCTTTGGATACTAAATTGTCTTTTCCCTCTTCGTCTTCTTCATCCTCAGGAGCGGCATTCTCCCTATTGAAGTGCACCTTCACCTCTAGAGAGCCATCCGCGAGGACGCGGAGGTCCTCGGAGACGGAGGCGGCGTGAGAGAGAAGGGTGTTGGCCACCTCCTCCGTGGCGCTCCCACCCCCCGGCTTCTTCTTGGCCTTCAGCTGACTAAGTTTCTTCCGCATCCGATTCACAATCCCTTTATTGTTACGAGAGCCGTGATAGGTCATGGGGAGGGAGTCCATCAGGGCGGCGGTCTCCATGTCGGCCTCCTCCTCAAAGGAGATGCCCAGCCAGGAGATCCCACCGGAGCCGTAATAAGAGCGGCTAATCTCTACTCGGTCCTCTCCCCTGCCGCCCTTGGTGCGCCACCAGCGGCCCTTCACACAGTCGGTGAGCGAAGGGAGGGCGGTGATGGGGTCCTCGCACGACGGCGTCGACTTCTTGCCGTCCTTCTCCTTTCCTACCCTGTACTTGGTAGAGCTCTCGTACTTTTGGTAGACCTCGTCCATCCGCAGTGCGGGGGCTGGGTGGTTGAGATTATACTTGTCGAGTGACTGCCCATCTGACACCATCTTTTCTAACATTTCATACTCCTTTCCTAAATCTTCCTTGGTGGGAAGGGCTTCCTCTTCTTCCTTTGACTTGCCCGCCGAGGCGGCCACCTCTTTCCCCAAGGTATCCCGGTTGTGTGCCACCTTCTTGAGGTACGCCCCTACCTCTTCATAGTAGTGTAGTTCATCGCTAGGGGTATTGCCGTGGTTCAGTAGGTCTAGTTCCTCCTTGGAGTGGTACTGGCGGGAGTAGAGCACATAAGGGGTCTCCTCGACGCTCGGGCGGTACCGGGGGAGGGAGGACACGGGATAGCTGGTGGTTTGTAACAACAAGAGGGGAACTTCTACTTTGATATCAGCGAAACCTTTCCAGTTTTGCATCTCATACGCGTCGTGCAGCCAGTGGATGATGGCGGAATTGGTGTAGGTACGGGTCAGCTCTTGAATAATGGGCATCGATTCATCGGGGTGCTCTAGCGCGGTGAAGTCGACATGTACATTCGGTAGTCCTCTTGTCGCGAGGACGGCGAGGGCGGCAAGATGCGTCGATCGCTTCAGGCTCACGGGGTACTGTGTATAAGGCACCACGATTAAGTGTTCTAGCGGAATCAACTGACTGTCCTCGCGAATACTCTTCGCGAAGGAATTCAAATACGCAAAACGGGGAGGACGGCTAAATGAACCCCTTTATCATCTTTAATTTTCTTCTCATTCTCTGGTACCGTTTCCAGGCCTAGTAATAAACGGAATATTTGCTCGTGTTGTAGGGTAGGGGGGTCTAGGTGGAGGGGGAAGATGCCTACGCGGGTGTCGGGGTGGATGTAGTTACTCACCCGTTTCCTAAGAATAAAAAATGAGTTGCGGAACATATGGGGGAAAGGAGAACAAGTAGCTTTTCGTGTTATATACTGGTTTTCCTCCCGTTTTTATGTTCTTCCTATTTGTATATGTATGTGTTTATATGTAACGTTCCTGTGAAGGCCACCGCTAAAATCTCGAATTGTCTTTTGAGCGATGAGAGCGGATCCTTCTCGTGTCGTGTTACTCTTGTTTTGGAAGCGTTACTGATCTTACAGAAAGAAAAGGGGGAGAAGGGAAAGAAAATGTTAAAAAGGGAAACAAAAAGAAAAAGATGAATGTCAACGATGGCCATCATTCCACCAATGCAAAAAGAGAAACATAGTAACTAGTGAAAGAGATACAATACTGTACAAAATATAAAATGGTACAAATGGATAGAGTAAAGCGGTAAAAAAGGGGGAAAAATAAAAGTACAAAATGTGTATAACAAAAAAAAAAAAAAAGTTGAGATTTTCAAAATAAGTTTTCATAAGGGTTGTGTCCTTGAGAGAAGGTGTGCTGTACGTGAGGAGGGGAAATGCTTCGTAGTTTCCGCATAGAGAAGGCCTCTTTTCTGCGCTGTTCCTCCTCCGGGATCTGGCCCATCCATGGAGCTGGTAATGGTATCCGAGGCAGTCCTAAAGTGCAAATACGGCGACTCCTCCCTCTCCCTCTCCTTCTCCTGAATCTCCTCCAATTTGTCTAATCTCTCCTTCGCGTTGAGCAGACGGTCGCCCTCGGAGAGTCGACTCAGCTCCGAATCGACGCTGAACACCTCGGCCTCATCGATGGGATCGAGCTGCATGAGTGGTCGTTCATTGAGCTGTGCCGCCCAGAAGCTCATCGGGTCGCCCTCCCGCAGAAACGTACTGCGAGGGCAGTTCGGGAGGCCATCTTCACCAAGAGAGTGGGCGGAGCGGACCATGCGCACACTCCGCGGCCGGGCGCGGTCCCGCATCGCACGAGACAGCTGTCCCGGACCGGCGGAGTGGTCGCCGCCGCTGATCAACGCGGCCCGTGCCTCCTCAATGGTCAGCGGACGGTCGGTCCTCTTCTGAGGGTAGAGAGAGGAGGGAGAGGGACCGTCGGTCTCCTCCGGGGGGCTCCTCGGGGGAGTGGTCCTCGCCCTTGGTGGTCTGAAATGGCACCACAGGCACATAGTGTCCTTGCAGGATGGCACTGTTGATGTGTCGCCGCGCGGCGTCGCGGTCCTCCGCCTTCTTCCGCCGCTTCAGAAACCGTCTCTCCGATCCACAGCACCCTGCGTCCACCTTCTCATGCCGCTTCATCGCCACCGCCACCCGTTCGTCCTCCTGCAGCCGCTGCCGCTCCTCGAGCAGCTCATCGGAGGTGGTGGCGGGCTTGGCGATCATGCGGTAGGTCAGTCGGCTGGGGTACGGCATCTCGCCCTTCTCCCGCCGCTGCCGGAGGGTCTCCTCCGGTCGCCGGCTGCTCCACGACCTCGGTCTTGATTTTATGGACGACCGGCTCACGGACGGGAGGGGGAGGCTGCAGCATTGGGATCTTGGCCCCCTCCATTAGCTCCTCATTGTTCCTTAACACCTCCACCGGGAGCGCGTTATTTCGATTCGCAAAGGAGTTCACGGACTGCAACGTAAGAGAGCGAGCGACAGAGTGCATCCCTGTGGGGGCACTATTATGCTCGGAGCTGTTGGCATCCCCGCTGACCGTCCGGTTAGAAGGCCCACCATATTGTTAGTGGTGTTATTAAAAGGAAGGACGGTGCTGCCGCCGCTGATGAGGGCACCGGGGGAGGTCTCTCTCGTGGAACGGGCCATCAAAAGGGTTTTGATGTTCGCCTTCAAGTCCTCCACATCAGTGCCGTCGTCGGTAAAGTTGAAACCACTCCCGCCGAGGGAACCGTCGCCGGTCGAGGGACACGAGGGTGCACGATGGCCGACAGTGGCTTACTACCTCCACTGTAGGTGTTATTATTATTAGTGTTAGTGGTGGCGGCATTGTTGTTGCTACCGGCTTTACTGTTTCCGCTGCCGACGCTCGTATTATTGTTATTATTGTTGTTGTTCTTGTTCTTTTCAGAGCTGAGAGAATCAAACGACAGCTGTGTATGCAGTGCGGGCGGGTTGTACGGTTTATTCTTTTCTTCCTCATCCTTTTCCTCCTTGATGTTGGTAGTGTTGTGCTTGATCTTGTCCTCCGGCGGGGTGTTGCCCTGCAGGTCGGCGATGTGAGCGCTATTCCAGGAAGAGTACAAAGAGGAGTAAGAAGAGGAATAGGAGTAGTATGAATAGGAATACGAGGAGGAAGCAGAGGCCGAGGAGCGTTGATCGTCTTTCTTGTTCCCGCGGGGTCCTACCCGACGGCTGGCGGTCTCACTACTGTTGGTGGAACTATAGTGCTCGGTGCGGTCTAAATTGTGTCGGCTGCCATAACGTGAGGCGTTGTGACTGGAGGGATTGAGAGAGAGACGATTGAGGATTTTGTCGGTAAAACTTTTGAATCCCTTTTTAGTACTGCTAGGTTCCTCTTCCTCTTTCCGGAAGGACTGACTGACGCCGCCGCTCCCGCTGCTGTGCTGGGACTGGGAGGAAGAGAAATCGTTAAGGTTGGAAGGATCTTTGTACTTTTTCATATTATTATTTTCTGATTATTTTAACTGATTTTCTGTTTATATTTTTGTTTGTTTGTTTTCAGTGGGTTCGTGCGGCTCTATTTACAGGATCTATTTTATTGAAGTCATAGGAATGGAGATAGGGGAGAAGAGAAACATTGTGTTAGTGCACAAGCAAAAAAGGTAGGAAACGAAAAATAAAAGAAAAAAAAAAAAATGATCAAGATACAAAAACGGAAGAAATTACATATGATTATATTTTCGAGGATTAGAATTTACATTTTGTTGTTGTTGTTGTTGTTGCTTCTCTCTGGTGTTCACCACCGCGAGTAGTGTATTACATTTGTAAAGAGAAGGTAAATCACGGACGAGCATCGTTATCCAGTCATGTATAGGCCACCGGGAAGCTCGTTTTCCTTTTCTTTTTTTTTTTTTTTACATTTATTATCACTTTACAACTCTCTGAACTGTGATGGAGACGGCGGAGGACGAATAAATACCGTATTCCCATCGCTCTCGTCATACACCATAATTGAGGACCGGTTCTTTTGACTGCTCGAAGGGCCGCTTCCCCCCGTCGTCACAAGCTCCCTATCGGTGGGGGTTCCCTCGGCGGTGTGACCCGCACCAGGGGGCATCATCGAGGAACGACGGGAGCCGTCCACACGGGCGTCAATATCCGGCACATAATACGCCGGTGTCCCAAAACTACGATTGCCTTTACTAATATACTTATCATCCGCGGAGACCCACATGGCATCAAACAGCTCACGAGGGGGGTGCTGAGAGGAGGAGGCGGTGTAGGCCTCACTGTTGGTGGGCGTCGCCTCGCCGGAGCTGGTGACGTAGCCCTCCATCGGTGGTAGATCGGTCTGCACATCAGTATCGACCGTCTTCTTCTCCGCGCTGCTCTCTACGCTCTTGCTAGGGGCAGGATTAGGGGACTGGGCGAGGAGGAGGAACCGCGAGGACTCGGTGAAGGTGTTTTGACTTCCAGCAGAGGTACCCGCCGCGCGCTTTCCTCCCTCCGGGGTCGAGAGGCCGTTCGCGCCGTCCGTCTTGGGAGAGGCACCAGGGCGTGGGCCAGCGCTGCTCGCCTTCTTCACAGGTGAGGTGCCGGTACCAGTGGTGGCAGTGTGCTGCCTCGGTGGAGGGAGGATGGCAGGAGGGGCCGGGGGGGTGGAGGTATTGCTGGCGGACGGCACGGGAGAAGAGGTCCCCCCGCGGTGCGGCCGCGACTCGCTGGTGTGCTGATAAGTGTTATTCAAGGAGGGGAAGAGCTGTTCCTTCTCGCTGGGGGGAAGGGCCTTCTTGGAGGAGCGGTGGGGGTCGCCGGTGCGGCTGCTCGAGGCGCTGCTGTATAGCTCTGCGCCCCTTGCAGGCGCTTGGGATGGGCTTGCGGCCGTCCCTGGAGCGAGACTTGCTCTTGGAGCCGACCGACCGGTTCGATCGACTGCGCTCACTGTCGCGGGGGGTAGAGAGACCCTCATTCTGTCCCTTGGTTCGCTTCTTGAAGGACATGGGGTAGGCCTCGTCGACCGCCCTCTCTGTGAACTTTTGCCCTCCCGTTCCCTTTCCCTTAAACGTAATCGTGAGATCCTTCTGTTGGTTGACAATCGTGCGGTTGCGGGTGGTACCGTTCATTGGCTGCGTGGAGCGGTACTGACGCTCCCTCTCACAAGGGTCTACAGGGGGGAGGGGGGCGGTCATGAGGTTTCGGTGCTGCTGAAAGGCACCACCCTCCCTCAAGGTCTTGCGGACGGCGCGGTAGGTCTCGGTGACCGCCACCGTCATCGGGTGATCGGGGCCTAACAGGTCCGACGTCGCCTTCATTGCGTTTTGCATGATACGAAGGGCGTTGGTGACCTCGGAGGAGTCCGCCTTGGCGTTAGTGTTGCTCTTCTTGGCGTTGGCTCGCACCGTGTTGACCTGAGCGACGCCCAAATTGTGCCAGGCCGCCCCCCATAGCGCGGCGTTCTCAATGTCCGACACACGGACCCGATTGGCGGCCATCTCCAACGCCTCCTCATCCTCCCTCGCCGCGATCGCCGACTCCTCCTCCCCCAGCGCCCGTCGGGCTTCTATTCTTTTGCGTAGTCGCAGCTCCGCCCGCCGTTGCACCTCCAGCTCTCGCAGCATATCGATCGTCTCCAACGCCGCCGCGGAGGCCCTCTCGTACTGCCTCAGCGAGTTGTGCGCCGCGCTCATATTCACCGACACCGACGGCGAGGCAATGTTCCAGTTATTCTCCAACTCCCTCGCCCGCTCAAACTGCGCGAGCGCCTCCCTCGGACGGCCGCGGTGCGACTCCACCACCCCCACGTTATTCAACGTCGTCGCCGTGAGCTGATCCCGCAGCCCGAGATCGCTGAGCACCACCGCATGGGGGTCCTCTTCTAAGTTGGGGTGCAATCGATAGAGGGCGTCATCTAATATGATGAGCGCGCTGTCGTAGAGTGTGTCCTTGCACCGGCCCATGGCGGTGGTGTTCAGCGCCAGCACCTCCCGCACCAAGTCCATCTCCACGGATGGGAGGGAGAGCGGCTTGGCGAGGGGGCCGTAGATGATCATGTCTTCTTTTTGGGTCCTGAGGGTCTCCCCCTCCTCCCACGCAGGGGTCATGGTTTGAATGGTGGCCGTCTCGACGGTGTTCTGGTAGGGCACGACACTGGTGGAGGAGGCGACCACGGCGCCTGAGGTACGGGGGGCGGAGGACTCGCGGGAGGGGGAGCGGAAGTCGTCCCCAGCGTAATAAGTAGGCCCACTCATATTTTGTTATTACTTTATATTTTTAGTGGTGTTGTTGTTTTAGTTATATGTTATGTATGTATGTGTGTATGTGTAAAGGTAATAATAATGATTATAAAAAAGGAAACACAAACCTATTCTGTCTCTCCAAAAAATAGCTTCTTGACAATAGAGGAAGGGGGAAAGGAAAAAAATGAAGAGGAAATCACCCAGTGCAATAATTCAGATCCAAAGTAAAAACAAAAATAACAATTCCTCCCTGTGTTTTGATTATATATAAATATTCTACTGTAATTTCAAAAAAGAATCTAACATTTTTTCAAAGATTGGTTTCATAATAAAAAAGGAGTTTTATAATTTGAAAGTCATGAAGAGAAAAAAAGGGGTGATCAGAAAGGGAAAAAAAAAATACTATCATCTAATTCTGAGAAATATAAAATACAAAAAGCGACCCCTCTTTTCTTCAACAATACAATCATAAAAGGAATGAAGGAAAAAAAAAAATACTTCTTTTTCTTTCATTATTATTATTATTATATATTATCCTTTATTATAATTAGGTTTTGGTGCGGTGACCGCGGGCGCTGCTCCCGCCCCCACCACCACTATACGATCTATTATATTTCTGCTTGGCGGGACCAGTGGAGTTGGACCTCGAGGAGTGTCGGAGCTGTTCGACCCGCTGTTGCACGGTCGTCAGCCGAGTGAGGCGGGACTGTCTCTCCCTCCCCACCCGTCCTCCTCCGCTCTGCGACTGCACCACCCGTGCCGCCATCTGCAAGTCCTCCTCCAACCGTGCCCGCTTCCGATTCAACTGGCTCGACTCTTTGACAAACGACACCATGCGCTGAATGTACTGCAACTCCTCCGCGTAGGCGTTCAGCATCGTCTGTATCTCCTCCGCCTTTTGCGTGCAAAGTGAGGCACTCTCGTCGAGTTTGCGGCGCTCTTCTAAAAGGGAGTGATTAGTGTTCTCAAGGCTGGCGAGTTCCGCCCTGATCTCGGCGATTTTGTGCTCGCTGTCGAGGTCGCCGCGGTGGGCCTGTTGTTCTAGCTGCGCGATATCGCTCTCCATGGCGTGGAGACGGTCGTTCATCTCGCTACATTGTTGCTCCAGTGTGTTGGCGGTTTGGGTCTCGCTGTGGAGGGCGCGTTCCTCGTTCTCCACCCTCGCCCGGAGCTCCCCGTGCTGGGCGGACACCTCCCCCGCGATGCCGCGTCGCACCTGATCGGTTTCGTCTAATATCCGCTCCAGCTGTGCATCGACATTGTCGACATTTTCTATCAACCACTTGGTGGCCGTTTTGTAATAGTCGTACACGCCCTTCGCGTAGTGCTCTGATAGAGTTTGCTCCTTCGCTTCTTTTAGTGCTTCAATGTTTTGGGCCGCGTCAATGAACCAGCGAGGGTTTTGAATGTGAATTAGTGTCAGCATTTGGTGGATCGATCGAAGGGTGCCGGAGAACTCTAGCGCCGCCTTCACCGATTCAAATATTTCTGGTCTGCCGCTAATGGTGGTGATGGAGACTAGGGTAATGTACCCCTGCAGGGCAGGCTCTAGAAGGGTGGTGAGCTTGGTTCGCTTGAAGTCCGCCACCGTCCCCTCCGGTGCCGTCCCCGCGACGCACTGCGCCGTCTGTAGCAGGTGCTGCAGCTCCTTGCAGAGAGGAGCGTTAAAGGCGGTGACATCGACAAAGGTGAGCGTGGCCATCGAGCGACGTCCGGAGCCGCCGACGGGGGCGTAGATGTAGAATTGCACGACACACGACATCCCCGAGAGCTTCTTCTTTGGGAGTACGACGGCACTAGGCGCGTCCTCTAGCAGCTTCACCTCTGGCAGGGGGACCACCCCCAGTGGTGGCGGGAACTCCTCGAGCCGCACCGGACCCCCGGTGAGGGTGTCGGTCAGGGTATCGCCGTGGGTGGTGAAGGCGGCGTAGGTGACGACCATGCCTCCGCTCATATCCGCGTTGCTCTCCGCATTGGGGTTCGTGGCGCCTATGTTCTCTTTATCCGCACTGACCGCCGCGGCGGAGGCCTGCAGCATGACTTTCTGTCGGGCCGCCACCCGTCGTAGGAGATCCTCGGCGGTGAGCTCGACGAGGCCCTTTTCACTATGATGCGGACTGCCGTAGAGGGTGTGACTGCGGCCGCTCTCTGGGGGACCGGAGGTAAGAAACAGATAGCTCTGCCCAGAGGTGCAGTTGGCGACACAAGGGGCAATCACTTCATCATAGAATTGTGTGGTGGGGGTGCCACGGTGGACACGGGTGGCATCGTAGGGCGCCGTCCACTGATCCGCCTCCCCTGGTACCTTGAGTTGAAGAGAGGTGCAACTAGAGGGAACGGTGAAGTTCTCCAAGTGAGAGTACAGTCGGACATGCGTCTCGACGCGCTTGAGAAGGGTGCGGGGGGCGGGGGCGCGGGGGGAGCCGACGAGCTGGGAGCCTTGGTCCGCCATAGTAAGGGGAGAAAAACAGTATCTATATATAAAAATGAAAAATAAAAAAAAAAGAACAAGGAAACGGAACAACAACGATTCCTTACTTCTCGTGCACTACTAAAAGGAGGGAAAAAGGGGGAGAGAACATGCATGAATGGGGAACAAGAGATGGTGCCTTACAGAAATGAAAATAACAATAATGAAAAGAAAGAAAAAATGTAATAGTTTTATTTTCACGCGCTGTTTCAAGACATATAATGAGGGTCTGGGAACAGAAAAGAAAAAAAGAAATGAGAAATGAAAGACCGTCGAAATCGTATACAGTAAATGGCAGTAATAGTGTACAGTAATTATATAATATGGACAAAAAAGAAAGAAAAAAAAGAGGGGGAAAATTGAAGTAAAATTAAGTTTTCACCGCTATTTCTATCTTTGTTTTTTATTTGCTGTTTTACATTAATTTTTTTTTTTTCTAGAGGAGTAAAAACAAAATATATATGGTTCTTTACACATTTTTTTTGTTGTTTTTCTCTATTTAATTTTCGTTTAATTTATCTCTTGCTGTTATTGTTGTGTGTTTTTTTCTGGGCTAAGCATATTTTTTTGCTTTCTTTACATCTTTTCATTCGAATTTTTAAAATCAAAAACGAAAAATTGAGAAACAGTTCTCAGACACGCACTATTTTTTTTTTTCCTTGATTTATTATTATGATTATTAATTTAGTTTCTCACCGTCCGGTCAAGGGCCGGCGCGGTCGCTGAGAGGAGGTACCAGGCCGGGAGATAGGGGTCTTGTGACTGCTATGCCGCTCCACACTACCGTTGTTAGAGTCCTCCGCGGCGCTGGCCTGCTGTCGGCGTGAAGAGCTATTAAAGAGGTCCGGTGTGGAGGCAGCCCAGTCCCGGCGGGGGGAGGCGATGACATCAGGGACGGTCTGGGCGAGAGGGGCCTTTCCTCGCGCGGTGGCGCTGCGCATGGGGGAGCTGTAGAGGGCGGCGGGGACGGTGGTGGCGGGTCGGGTGGAGCGGCCGGGGACCACCACCGCCGGCTCTGCCCTCGCCATCGCGCGGTGGGGGCTGCGGGGGGAGTCGGCCTCCACCAACACCTGTTGCAGCCGACACTGAAACTGCTGTACCTTTTCCTGGAGTTGATTGTCGTAGTAGGTGTCCAGCTGGGTGTACTTCTCTCCCAGCTCAATGAGTGCCTTTTGTAAAACCGTACATCATTGCACTGCACCACGTCCATGCCGATAATAGGGACCAAGTCCGCCGACCGCTTCGCTAGCTGCTGCTGCGAGGGGGAGCGACTGCTACCGCCGGTCCACTGCCGGGGGGAGGGCACCCCTGCCCCGGTGCGAGGCGGCGCCGGCACCACACTACTGTAGCTAGCATCAATACCAGGTCGGGGGGTCATCGCACTCGTGCTGGTGGGCGGTGTCAGGACGTCCTCCGCGCCCTCCGCGGAGCTGCTGCCGTTATTTGGGGGGGCGGCGCCGGCCCGGGGGGTTTTGCTACCGCTGAAGCTAGTGATCACCTTGCCCAGGCTGAGCATGGGGATCATGGCTGGTGTGAGAGGTAAGTACCGTATTAATATATCGGTTCGGTTCAATTCAGAAACCGACAACACAAAACAAAAATGAAACTTAAAAATACAATAGGGTTCAAATATAAGTGAAAGAAAAAAAAAAAAGAATATAAAATGCGAGGGGGTAATGGACTAAAAGGAGAGAAAAATGCTCTATTATGAATCTGTGGAACTATGTTTCAGTGATGGAAAGAATCACTCAAAATATTATCTGGTTTTTCTACTCTATAAACCTAGAAATATCTTTTATTGATATGAAAAGACGAAAAGGGGAGGGAAATAAGAAATGTATACCAAACAATCACCAAGATGGATCACAGAGAAAGGCAATGGGCATTTCACAAAGCCTCAAAAGGCTAATAAAGCATATAAAAAAACACTTTTTTTTTTTTGGTTTTTGAAAAATGATTAAATCAAAATGAATTGTAGATAGTAAAGTGCATAATGTTTACTTCTTGGACTTCTTGGCGGGCGCAGCAGCCTTCTTGGCGGGGGCAGCGGCCTTCTTGGCGGCAGGGGCGGCAGCCTTCTTGGCAGCGGGAGCGGCGGCCTTCTTCTTGGCGGCGGCGGCGGCATCGTCCTGCTTGGCACGCTCGCGGTCGCGCTGGCGCTTCTTGAGCTCCTGCTTACGGGCGCGGTTGCGGTTGTGCTCGTCCTTGAGGGCCTTGGCGTTCAGCTGCTCGGCCAACTGGCGTTCCTTCTTCTTGTTGTTCTTCACCTTGTGGATGTGCTCGATCAAGTTGCGCTTGTTGCGGAACTCGTTACCCTTGGCGCGGACGTACAGCTGGCGGTAGATGTGGTGGTTGATCTTCTTCTCCTCGCGGTACTTG
>AUXL01000246.1:0-13477 GCA_000482185.1 Angomonas desouzai | reverse complement strand
AAAAAAACGATAAAAATGTATTTATATATACTTCGCGTGAGATCTTAATTCAATGTATAACTCCTTTCTTTTTTTTTTACTGTTTTTATTTCTATTTTTAAAAATATAAATTTCAACTGTTGATGTCCTGGCGAAATACTGTTTTTAATATTTATGAATTTCTCCTTTTGAATTATCTGAGAGCGCACATTTCCTTTTCATTTAGTGTATAAAACGCCTCTTCTCCCCACCGCAACCCTCTTCTATTTCTTAGCATATAGTAGTTATCCAAGTAACAGTTATTTACTGTTCCATCTTCAGATGGGTAACGGTGGTAGTGTGACGTCAGCCTCGGGGACGTCCTCGGACGAACCCGAACAAGCCGCTCAGGGCACCATGCCCCCCAACATGAACGCCCCCTATAACAACCCCATGTGGGGGAACGGCATGATGATGAACCCCCAGATGATGGCGATGCAACAGCAGTATTGTTACCTCCAACAGAACGGTATGCCCATCCCCCCAGAGATGGTCTTTCAGATGCAAAATATGGGTATGATGAATAATATGAACATGATGAATGGGGGTATGAATATGATGCAAAACAATAATTTCAATAATATGAACCCAAATGGAATGAATTTTAACAATTACAATAATTACAACATGAATAACAATATGAATAGTGATGATCAACAGGAGGAAAATGATGCGGTCGTTAGTGAGGAGAGTGATGATCAGCAAACAAAAGAAAATGGTTCTCCTAAAAAGGAAAATGGTTCTCCCAGAAAGGAAGCCGCTTCTCCTAAAAATTCGTCTCCCAGTAAAAGCCCCAAAACGAAAAGCAGAAAGACGGGTTGCACGGACACCGCCGATGACACCGAGGAGAAACATAAAAAGGAGAAAGATTCTTCCCCAAAGACCGAAGAAAAGGAAAAGGAGGAAAATAAAGAAAAGAAAGAAAAGGAAGCCGCTAAGCGAGCACCCCATCACAACCCAAACCGAAAAAAGACGGAGGCGGAGGAGCCGTTCGCAATGGAGGGGAATACGCCCCCGATGCGAGTGCCCAATAGACCGGGTAACATGAAACGGACCAACTCCAAGGGCAGTTTCTCTAGGGGCCGATCCGCGAGCCACCCCAAAGACAAGAGTAAAAAGAAGAATAAGGACGGGGAAGGGGACGGAGAGCCCGCCTCGGAAGGGGGTCTCAAGGGATCCTACCGCATGGTTCGCAGCGCGTCGGGGCGCTTTTTTAACAAAGTCAAGGACACCGTGACGGGCAAGAAGGGAGACAAGGACGAGGACGAGGACGACGAAGAAGAAAAGGCTCGACCGGCCCCGTCGCTCCCTCCTCCACCGGCGACCGGAATCCTACGGAAGGAGTCTAGTTACTCGATACGCAACACCTCTCGGAAGGGGTGGGGAGAGGGGAACAATGGGGAACAGCAGCAACAGCAAGGGCCACAACAGCAACAGCTGTCTAGCAATGGCAGAAATAATAATAGTGGTAGTGGTTCTCCCAGTCCAAGTGCGACTCCCCAGAAGAGTTACGACGTCTACGATGACGCCCCACCCACCGCCAGCCCCTACAGTGGTAGTAACGGGACATCCGCCTTTGAAAAGGTAAACCAAGACGCCGATCAGCAGGACAACAGTAGTGACAGTGACGGTAGCGGTGGCAGTCGCGGAGAGGGCGGAGGGTACGACGGGGTAGACCAAATACTACAACTCCCCACCAAGCCCAGCTCCCCTTTCAGCGTCAAAGCACCTCCACCAAATGAAGAAGAGGCGGATGATAATGTATCCAACGGCAGCAACTTTTCCTACGATCTTCTCGTTTGAGAGAAAGAGAGAAAGAAAAATATAACGCGATTTGGTATTCTTACTTCTAGGAAAAACCAAAACCAAATCCAAACAACAACACACCCCTACTTGTGCGTAAATGTAGAGTTATTCTTATTTTCAGTCTCACTCTAAATATACTTTTTTCTCTTTCTCTTTCTCTCTGCCTCTTAAATCTTTTCGGATCGGGAACGATGCACCTTAATCAATGTATTTGTAACGCCTTTCTACAGTGAGAAAGCACAGCCCGATGAGTAGATCCCTCTTTTTGCTTTGTAGTGCTGTCCGCGTGGTCATCATCACACACACACATGTCCCGTGACTCCTCTTTACCTTTAACTATTGTTTACTTGACTGATTGCCACTGGTTGATTTTTATTGTTTTTTGTTTCAGTGAACGACTGAACTCACCACCTTTTAAACAAATCGTATGTAAATTATTGGTATTTATATAAATGTGTATGGATGTAATTGAATTGTAAATATAAAAAACGTTTTTTTTTTTCTTTATATTAACACCTTCAAAATAATTGTGTAAAAAATATTATTTTCTTTTGGTTTTGGAATTCTAATGTTTTTGAGGCGGTATAATTTATGATGATTCACCTCTTTTATTATAATTTCCCTTTTTTACTCACTAAAAGACAATAGGTCAGCAAACGAATAAACTTTAAGAGAAAAGTATATTATTCCTATGGGGACCTGTCTCACTTTGCCTTTACTCGCGCCAAAACCAAAGGTAGTGCAGAATCCTGATATTACCGTCACGAGAAACGTTATCTCTGAGAATACTCCTGGCGAGGTGAGGGAAGGTGCCTTAGACGAAGCACCCTCTCTTCTCTCTGTCGCTTCCTCACGTCCTTCCATGGAGGAGCCCTTTCCCACCTTTACTTCGTCTTCCCCCGACTCGATGAATCTATCAGGCAGTTTCAGTCTTAATAATAGAGTGCGCCCCGCCCGTCGAACCCCCTCCGTTAGCTTTGCCCCGTTCACCCCCACTTCAGAGAACACAGAACCAGAGAACACCGTCAATCGACAGGTCAGTGAGGTCCGGTACAGTTTTGACAGTTATGACTTTGGCAATCTCATCAAATCCATTGCGGTGCAGAAAACCGAGAACCGCTCCCTTCGCGATATCCTGTCAGCGGACCCTACCCCGTCGTACCACTGGCGTGTGAATGGCGGCCATGAGACCGACAGCGGTGCCCCACCGTACGACTACTTTGCCCTCCGCTATGGGGTGTATGAAACCATGCTCAACGCGTTTCCAGAGACGGTATCGATCCTCAAAGGCGGCAGAGGAGAGGGGGTGGTGGTCTTCCAGCTGGTCCGGCCGAACCGCACGCCCTCTTGCAAAGTAGAAGAAATAATTCTCTGCGTGCGCCTGGTGGAGACGGAGAGAAGTATGAAGGAGGTAAACCTTGACGGGGAAACCACAAACCGATTGCTGAGCGCGTTAGATGACCGGTGTCGGCAGCGGTGGAGGGCGAAAGGGTTCTCAGAGGCGGCAATGTTGAAGGAACGCCCCCTCTCTCCCCGTAGCAGTCAAATCGTATATCTTCTTCTTTCCGAAAAGGAATTAAAAGATCGGAATCGATTTGTACACAAGTTAGTCGCACAGCTCAATAAAGGCAAACCACTCCGAAGGGAAAAACGCGTCTCTTATGACTTCAATCGTATACGAGTAGATCCCAACGCCTTTGACTTTGTGTTGGTGAATACGTTAGAGGAACAGGAGGACTGGGACTGTCAGAATAAGGAAAGTACACTTTTGTGGGAGAGGCTACGGCGGTTCTCTGATGTGACGGTACCGCGGCAGAGGCGGACCTCTCTCGTGACGGTGAACTCTACCCCAACGGTGCTTTCCTGAGGAGGGGGATAGTAATTTTTTTTTCTTCATAGCGTCGTCATTTTCGTAGAATCATTAATTACAGTAACTAACACGGCGCTAATGATGAGCCAGTATGACTTGAATTATTTGTAATGTCACACTTTTTTTTTTTTTTTTACCTTTTGCTAATGAAACACGTTGCGTCTACTGAGTTTCTTTGACTTCAGTTATCATTCTGTATGTCACCTTTTTTTCTCCGTCTACTATTTTAACTATTTCAAACTCATTTATTTTTTTTTTTCTGTAATTCACTCATCCATATCTCATTTATCCCTTTTGCCCATTCTGTACCTCGTTATATAAATAATTTAGTATCTATGCTGTTATCTTGATGTCAAATCCTTTCATCTCTGTTTTTTATATGTTGTTGCTAATTCCATTTTCTTCTCCCTCTCAATTCCTTTTTCTCTTTAATTTAAAGTATATATTTTAAGTTTAAAAAAGCTCTTTTTAAACTTTACCCCCTTTTTTGTGCGTATTCCTCTTTTTTAATATTAGCTTTACCTTTTTTGTTTTTTCACTTTTTTATTTTTCGTATTATTCATGAAGCCCGTCCCCAAAGCCACGCGCACTACCGCCAAGGTCCCCCCTATCCCGGACAAGAACTACATCCACCCCTTCGCCGAGGACAGCGAGTCCTCCAGCTTTGAGGTCTTCATCACCGATAGGAAAAAGAAGAACAAGGCCAAGCAGCCCGCCAAGGCGATACCGTTGATTGACCTCAACAAGCCCTCCACCACCCGCCGTGCCATCCCAGAGCCTTTACTTTCCCCTAACTCGAACGAGACCTTTAGCCCCCTCGCCCTCGAGTGCTCCCACCTGGCCGGCAGTCACTCCTCCGAGGCCGCAGACAACTCCTTCACCTCTCTCAACAGCGCCCTTATTAAGCCAAAGAGGACGGAGCGGGTGAAGGCGCTCCCCTCCGCCAAGCACTCCACACGGGTCCCTCCCGCCAGTGAGGCCCCACAGGACGGCCAGTTCAACAACAGCTTAAATGTCAAACGGTCCGTGCCCAAACTGACCGATATCCGCAGCGGTGCGGGGAAGTCACGCTCGGCGAATAACATCAACGAGGAGAAGGAGATGAACTCTCCCAATAACGGCGCTCGTCGGTCACGAGGGCCCTCGGAGGTGCGTGTGCTGGCCTCTAGCAGTGGCGCCGAGGACGGCTCCCCCGACCACAGCCCTGTCCGACAGCTCAATATCAACCGTCGATCCAAGAGCTTCTCCCGCAAGGTCGACTTTGGTGTGGTGTAAAGTAGAAAAAATAAAATACGTAAATAAATAAATAAATAAAAAAGGTAATATATTTTTATATAAAAGGCATTCACTATTATTAGTTTATGAAACAGATGTATATTAGCGGAAAAAATAAAACAAAACTAAAAAAGAATATTTGAGTTGTTGTTGTATGTGCATATATAATTTATTAAAACCAACGACCCCACAGCGATGTATTATACCCTTTTCCGTGACCTCGCTCTCTTTTTTTCATTTTTTCATTTTTTTTTTAAATGATTCTTCCTTACTCCCTAGATTTTTCAATTCTTGCTTGTACCATAGGTCTTACTGCCAAACCATATATTCTAACATCTATTACCCCCAAAATGAAAGTACCCACTGTAGGACTACCCTTTTTTCCTTCTGTAAAGCAAACAAAAAAAAAAAAAAAACCTTCCATTTAAGTATTTGATTTTATATGTACCTTTCATTTTCTTTTCTATGTGTCTACTTTCATTTTCTATCTTCCTTTTTTTTTTTTTCTTCTTTAGGAAGTTAGTTGTGCCCCGATCCACAGTTCCCAACGACCCTTTCACCATGGAGGGTAAGCTGTTATCCATGTACAATTTCGAAGGCGATGTCGATGCCGAGACCCCAGAGACGTTCACCGATGCACCTCCCTCCGTCGACGACTGGCTCAGCTACGAGAAGGAGCCGGTGAAGGGGGCCGCTGTAACCGCCACCCCCACGACGGCCTCCCCCTCTAAAGCAAAGAAAGAGGCGCGGTCTCCATCCACCCTGGACTCCTACGGCTCCCCTGTGCTCCTAGAGGCACCCAACCGATTCGCCATCGATCCGTCTAACGATGTTCTGGATAATTACGACTTTGACGGCAACGATACCAGCTCGGCCTCCGAGGCCTCCGATGCCGACTGTCCTATCTCCCCTGTAAAGGGGGAAACTATGACGGCCCCATCGACCTCCCTTCCTTCGCTGCCTAGCGCCCCTGCCTCCTATACTTTTGGCTCCTACCAACCGATGATGCCCTTCCAGAACCGCCGCCAGTCCGCCTTCCTCCCTACCATGTCGTCGGCCATGGTGCCCCCCATGCAGCTATACCCCAACGCTTTTCCAAACCCGAATACGAACATTATGATGAGTAACAACTTTGATAGTAACAGTAATATTAGTACCAATAATGTCAATATGACGAATGGTACGACGCTACCCCCCGCTGTAGTGTCCCCCCCTCGGCAACCAGAGAAGACCTATAAGCCCCTCCAGCAGCCGGAGAAGGACTCACCGCCGTTGAAACGACGAGGGAGTAAAAAGAGTAGAAAGGTCACCGCCAAATTCAAGAAGGCGGCTCAACGGAATAGTAATGCGTCCACCGACAGTCCACCGGGAGGTTTGGGTAGTCGTACCTCTAGCGCCAGCGTCGTTTTTCTAGGCGAAGAGGACGATGGGAAATGAAAACAACAACAACAACAAAAAAAAACGTTGTAATGTGCTTATGTTTATTAGTTTCTTGTGTTTCCTGTAACTTTTCCTTTTCCCTTTTTTAAGTTCTTTCTTTTTTGTTTTTATTTTTATTGTGACATATTTGGAACTAAAAGTGAAGTATAGCAAAAACTCTTGCTTTCCTAATTTACGTACCCCCTTCGTAGATTATGGGTCTACATTTATATATTCCCTCTTCTCTCATTCATTTATTTGTATTTTTCTTTTGTATATTTGGGATTATTTATTTTTGAAAACTCTATATGAAGCCAAACATAAAGTATATATTTTGCTGTGCGTTGCTAAAAGGATTGAAAAACATTAATTTCATTTCCCCCTTTCTCTTTGGAAGTTGAATTTTGTTTTTTTTTATTATCTCTTTGGTTGTATTGTATTTCTGCTGCAGAGTTTCTATTTTTCGATCTATATGCAATTTCTTTTTGTGTTCCCCCCACTTTTCAGTTTTTTCTTAAAGTTGGCGTTGATTTTCGCTTTTGGCAAGAAGTTTATCCTATTTTGCTTTTTACTATGGAAGCTGCTGTGCTGTCCCTCTACAACTTTGATGGTAAGACAGAAAATGAAAACGAAGGGGAAGAAGAAGATCAGTTCTACGACGATGCTCCCCCTCCGTCCATTGATGATTGGCTTAGCTATGTGAAGGAATCCGAAATGAAAGCTCGGGGTACGTCACGAACGGTAAAACCCATCGTGAAACCCGAAGTTACAACTGTAGTATCCCCTCCCACCCAATCAAGGGAGGCTACAGCACCAGAAGCCAATGAAGGACAAGAAAGCCTTCCTGCCGCTTCTGCCGTTCGCTCTCCAGAAGCGTATGATATAGCTGTGTTTGATCAGATGGAGTCCTTCTCCGCTCCCGCCTCCCCTGTCACCCTTGCCCCCCAGGAAAGTGCCCCGCCGCCGCTGCTCCCCGCCTTCCCCCGCTACCCCAACGCCCCCGCCTCCTACACCTTTGGCACCTACCGCCCCATGGCGCGGTTCCCCCAGCCGCTGGGGCTCACCCCGGACGGACGGATGCTGAGCCTTCCCCCCATGTATCTCTACCAGCCCACCTTTCCCGGCCGTAGTCCGTCCTTCCTCTTCATGCCCCGGTCCCCTGTCCCACCGCTACCCCTCTGCACCACCTCCTTTCCCCCACCCACGAAGCCGCGTGGGCCTAAAAATAGTAGAGAAAAGACGGCACAGTTTAAGAGGGCGTCACAACAGAGTCGGAGTCCCTCTCCCCATGACAGCAGTAGTTCCTCCTCCAGCTCTCGCAGTCGTAGCGGCTCCCTCGGGCGGAAACGTAGTAGTGTGGTCTTTCTTGGTGTTCAAAAATCGAAATAACATACACGTGTTATATTTGCACCACCCTTCCTATGATTTTTTATTTTTACTATTCATATTATTTTTTCGCTACTAATTTTTGCTCACTGAAGGTCTTCCGCTATTCTGTATGTGAAGGTCAATATTTCACATCGAATGGCATGAGATTCACGCGTTTATTATGTACATAAGGTCTTTTTTATTCCACAATTTCGTACTATTTTTGTTTATTCCGTTTGAATCACTTAAAGGCGTGTACAGTTCTCCTTTTACAAGACATCTTTCCTAAAAGCATTGCTTTGTTTTCTATCTTTCGAGGGGACCGTTTTATTTCTTCTTGGTGTACTTTTTGGTCATCGCTGTACTAAATCAATTTCTCTCCCCTCCTCTCTCTCTCTCTCTTCTGTACACTTTATAAAAGGGAAAGAATACTTTTCGTGTATAATTGATACTCCGAAGTATATTACGGTTCTATCGTTATGGAAGGTGCACCGTCCTCTTTTTATAGTTTCGACGATGACATTGATTTAAAGCAGATCGACGATGCGGATGGCCCTTTACCCTCCTTAGACGATTGGCTCAGCTATGAAAGGGAAACCGAAAACAAGAAACCGGCGCCCACCACAGCATCGCCACAGTCCCTTCGTGCCCCTATTAAAGACTACACCACATTAGCATCCAAGGAGCCGGCGGAAAGCAATAGAGTTAAGGCGGGAGACTCCTCTTCTGCTACCAACCCACCACCGGCGAAACCAGAAGGAAAGAATCGCTTCGCCATTGACACAACGAACTCCAACCTTTCAGAGTATGACAGTGCCTTCTTTGACCTCCTTGATAACATGACCCTGCCCGCCTCCCCTGCGCTGAAACCACCGACTAATAACAATAGCAGTAATAATAACATTAATAACAATAGTAATAATAACAATAATAATAATAATAATAATAATAATAATAATAGTAATAATAATAATAATAATAATAGTAATAATAATAACGGGAAATGGAATAACAATGGGAACCAGGTCAATCCCGCCCATCGGCCGGGGATGATGGCCTTCCAGGACCCTAGAACGCCTTACACTACCACCGCCCCCAACTCCATGGTGATGTTCGCTAGTCCCCAGCCCTACATGATGCAGAACCGCATGATGATGGCCCCTCCGCCGTACTACCAGCCCATGTACCCTCCGCGTGGGGTGATGCCCTTCATGGCGCCCTTCCCAGCCCCCGGTGGAAGACCCTCCTACCCCGCCCCGCCCTTCCCCGGCCCCCCTTCTCGCCGCCGCAGCACCAAGAACAGTCAGGCGGCCACCGCACAGTTCAAAAAGGCCGCAAAGGAAAGTGCCAATGCGAACTCCTCCGAGGAGGAAGAGGAAGATAGTAATGAGAAGAGTCATAGTGACAGTGGTCTCGGTCGTAGTGGTAGTGTCGCCTTTGTGGGAGAGGTGAAATAGAACCGTACAGCGCCCTCCCCCATTTCTCGTTGCATTGATTTCATGTTTTCTCATATATTTATTCACTGTTTTTTTTCTTTTCTGTTGTTTTCTTCTATTTTTATAAACCTTTTCCTACCTCTTATGTATTATATCATAGCAAAACATTTTCACGTTTGGTTAGCTTTAGAATAGCGTTATATATATTTTACACCAAAAAACTATTTGCGTTGCTTTCTTTATGTTTCCTTTCATCCGCCATCTCTCTTTGTTGATATTATTAGTATAGTTGCAGATTGTATGTATTTTATTTCGTTTTTTTTTTTTTTTTGTTCTGAGTGGTTGATTTTCATTAATTTTAACTGTGAACTTACCATTGTTATTTGTACTCTTTCAAACGTCCCTCTTTTTAAAAACTTCTAAAGAGCTTTTTGAAGTAGTGCCGCGGTGCCCTCTTTTTATAGTGGAGACGGTGAGATGCCTTCGACCGGCACCCCAGAAGAGGTTTCTCCTTCCTTCTATGGGTGGATGAGCTACCCCGACGGTACCGCCGCTATTCCCGTCTATTTACCCTATACCCTTCTCACACAGCTTTGTACTTCTTCTACTACTCGGGAAGAAAATATTAGTGAGAACTGTGGACGGCTTATCTCAATGAAAGAGGAGGACCGTCTTGTACGCCCTCTCCGAGGTAAAAAGGAAACGGAAGGGCCTTGGATGAACTACTCCGAGTTGGAGCTCTTGGATGTTATCCATCCTGATGATACCTGTGTCACCCCTTTGTGTCCCGGCAAAAAGAAAATCGCAGCGCCGCCCCTTCCCTCCTTCCCCCCGATACCAGCGCCCTTTCCGGTAGACAAGGCAAGACTAAGAGAACAGTATCTTACCTCTCATACTAATACTGTCGTAAGAGACAGCCACCGACAGTTTCGTCTTCCCTCCATTCGAGTCTATCACTCCCTCTTTCTGAATGAAACCCCTGAAAACGACTTAAATAAAACGAATAATATTGATACAAAAAAGAATAATGGAAAATCAGTGGATCCTTCAAATGGGTCCCCCCTGTCCGTGCCTCTCCTTCCACCGGTGAAGAGCAGCCCCACTAGGAAACCCTCTGCCACCTCCTTTCCACCCGTCAAGCGAGCAAAGGTGGTGATCCTGAAGGCTGCCCCACTAGATGATAGTCCTTGCCCCTCCTCCAGGGATTCCTTCTCTAACAGTGACTCTACGAGTCTTGGGTGTCTTAGTAACAGTTCCCTTCCGCAGAGTACACTGTATTTATGGGTCTAAAGCGGACCAAATAGGAAACCCATTTCTTTATACCCTATTCATCCGTCTTTAAATTTTGGAAGTATCATCCAATCCCATTTTTTTTTTTTTAAACATTAGATTTTTTTCTTTCTTTCTTTTCACGTTGCCTATTCCTATTTTTCTATTTTTATTATTTTTCGTTTTATACCCATTAAGCATAAAATACAGCACCCATATTGACAAAATGAAGCGACAATACCAGATACCAGTTTGAACCCTGCTATATGGAGCATTGGTGTACTAAACATTGGAGTCTTTTTTTTTTTTTTCATTTTTATCTATTCCTTATTCCACCCCCTCTTTTTTCATCGTTTTCGCTTATAAAAGTTTTCCTCTTCTGTAAATTGAAAACTTTTTACTGTTGATACTTTTTCTTTTATTTTATTTTTTGTTCGGCAGACGTCTATACAAATTCATATGCAACTTGGAATTACGTAAATAATCTATTGAATTCACCTTGTTCTATTATTTGGAATGGCCTCCCTTTATATTTCTTCTGTTCTTTGTATTTGCTGCATTAAGTTTTCTTTGTTTTTTATCATATAGAAATTTATAGAATAACTGTCCTTTATTTCTTCCACCAATGGGGAATGCTGCGGTGTCGTCGTACTATGGCGTGGAGCACACACCCAAGGCTGTCGACTCTCATTACCACACGATGCCCTCCTTTCACGGATGGGCGAGTCTAGTGGAGGGCACCCCCGACGCCCCACCACTCTACCCCCCTACCGGTAATAATATCTTAAAGCTGCACTCTTCTAGTAGTAGTGCAGAGGTCAATCGAGAGACGCCCTCCTCCTCCCTCGCCAATACCCTCCGCGACCCTCTTCCCCCTGTGGCCTCTCCATCCCACTCCATACAGTGGCAGGAGAGCAATGGAGGGGACCTCACAGGGACCCCCTCAGACGACTGGTATGGCTGCTTTGATATTGACTTTTCCGCCATGAGACGAGATAATCTCCCTCTCTCCTCTCCAAAGAGAAGGAGTAGTGCACCAGTAACGTCCTCGGTGAGCTCTCCTAAGCCTGTCGTGGTCGTGAAAGTAAAGCCCATCACCATCGTGAGTCGTCCCGCATCGCCAAAACCGCCCTCCTCCCCTCGCAGGGAGCCCAGTGCGCTGACTAGGAAAAGCTGTCTACCGCCCGTACGCTACCGCCCTCAGAAGGCAGTGGAGGAGGAGGCAGAAGTCAAACCCACCCCAGAGGTGGAGTCCGAGATCAACGTGGATACCACCCCTGTGATACCGCGTCCCCCAACAGAGATGAAACGACCGGTCATTGTGAAGTCTTCTCCGCGTCGAAAAGGCCGTCGTCGTCGCTCTAATAAAGTCAGTGATGAGGTCACCGCACAGTTCAAAAAGGCGGCGCAACGGAACAGCAGCCCTCTCAAGTTGGAGGGTGAAGCTGCACACTCCGAGGGCCCACTCCGTCCTCACAGCCCACTCGTCTGTCAGTCCCAAAGTGCTAGTCTGCCGCTTCGAAAACGTATTGTTTTCCTCGATGAAGTAAAATCGGTCTGAGCAACGGCAAGTCTATGCTCAGGGACTTTTCTAACCTTATTTTTTTTTTCTTTTATTTAGAGAATACAGTAAAATGTATTCAAGCTGATTTGTTGTTGCCTCAGATTTCTACCACGAACGACTAACAGCGTTAGAAGAGGGAAACATGAAGGAATATGTATTTTAAGATGTATATCAGTGCAATTCCTTTTTCTTTTCCCCTCTTCTTTTTTCCACCCCATTTTACCCTAAAACCTTTGGAATCTAAACAAAATTATTTATTTTTTCCTATTACTTTTCGTCCATACTTTCCTTCTTTGTAAATAAAACCCCCCATATTAACAATAATAGCGCCATAATAACTCATATATTTTTATCACCTTTTATAATATTTGTAACCGTGCATTATTTTTTTGGGTTGCTAAACAACGTTTTATTTTTCTGTTTGTTTTTTCCTTGCTATTGACAACTGTTATTTCTCCCTCCACTAGTAGTAATCATTTTTTTTTTTTAGTTTCTTCTCGATGGGGAATGCCGCTGCCTCGTCCTATTATGGCATCGAAAACAAACCCGAGCGGGTCGATCCCATGAGCTATACCGTGCCCTCCTACCATGGCTGGTTAACGGTCCTAGAGACCCCCTCCGCCCCTTCTGCCCTCCCGTCCATCGCCGGCAAGGAGCCTTACCGCTCGCAGAGTACTAGTACAGTGGAGTGCCGGGAGACCCCATCCACCTCCTTGATAGCACCCCCACCTCCACTGCCCCCTTTAGAGAAGACGCCGTTTCAACGCATAGAATGGCTCGACTCCTTTCCAGCGGAGATCACCGAGACCCCATCCGACTGCCTCTACGACTACTACGACTTTGATTTCTTTTCCACCGTCGAGAGCGTCACGCAGCCCCTCTCACCCCTTTCCTTTGCCAAAAAGAAGAGTAACGCGATAGAAAAGACCGCCGCCGCCCCTCAGCCCATCACTGTGAAGAAACTCAAACCCGTCACCATCGCCGGCCGCTGCGCCTCCCCTACTTCCATCCCCCCTCTCAGCCGCAAGAGCTGTCTCCCTCCCGTGCGGTACCGTCCGAAGCCGCTGGAGGTGGAGCAGCTCACCTCAGAGGACACTAGTGAGACCCCTGTGGACAGCAAGCCCCTCACCCCTCGCCCGCCGACAGAGGTGCGACGACCGGTGCGGGTGAAGGCCTCCCCTCGCCGCCGTTCCTCCCGCCGCCGTGGATCTAGTAAAGCGAGTGAAGAGGTCACCGCGCAGTTCAAAAGGGTGGCACAGAGTCTGAGCCCTTCCTTGACAGAGGGGGAGTCGACGGGGGTGGAGAGCCCTTCCTTCAGCGACAGTCCCAGTGCCCTAGGCAGCCGTCGCACCAGCTCCTCCCCTCGCAAACGCATCGTCTTTCTTGACGTCGGGGAAGCCGACTAAAACGGTGAAGTAAGAAAAAAAATAAAACTAAAAACTTTTTTTTCAA